>OX463781.1:36792365-36892700 GCA_949825025.1 Siphlonurus alternatus
TTAATTTTATTTGTTTTAATAACTTTATAATAATTATGAGAGGCTGCTTCAATTGTCATATTTTAAAAACATATTTTAAGTGTTACATTTTATACCATTTTATAATTATGTTCTTTTTTTCTGATTGTAGATTTATTTTATTTGCATGACAGTGCTGTCAAATAATTAAATTGAAAATATTAAAAAAAGTTTCTTTATTCAGATAATTCACACAGGCTGATGCTATTTTGAAACATTCTGTGCACATTAAGTATAGATTAAACATTAGGTGCCGATCCTAAAGTATTCCTTTTGAAAAATACAACTCTGGGTATTCCTTGTAGGACCCCAAATATCTGGAGCGTAGCACGATTATAGTTATCTTGATTTTTCATCGGATGGTCGTAAGTTAAGGTAGAGATAATACAGATCAGCTGGCCCAATGCTAAAAAAAATCCCATTCAAAAAAATTTTGAAAAAAAAATTAAAATTTTCTCCTCTACATCCCCTATTAGTAGGTAAAATATCAGGTATATAAAAACGAGCTAGTTTTCGAGTTATTAAGGGGCATTCTCAAAGCCCTAAGGCCGCATTTAGGGCTCGTTAATTTAAAGCCCGATTTGAGGCATGCTTTTTAGACCCAAAATTTCTGGTCTTAAATTATCGAGCCCTAAATGTGTCCTTAAGACTTTGTGAATGCCCCTTATTAATTTTTAAAGTTGACTAAATAATTAAATTGTAACATGGAAGTTTGAGTTTTCCATGCTAAATTCGTCAACTTTAAAAATTAATAACTCGAAAACTAGCTCGTTTTTGTATACCTGATAATTTACGTACAGATAGGGGATGTAGAAGAGAACATTTTTTTTTCATAATTTTCATGAATGGGATTTTTTTAGCATTGGGCCAGCTGATCCGTGTTATCTCTACCTTAAATTCTGCTGCAACCCTGGTTAAAATGTCCACATGCTTACCTGAAAAAAAAGGTATGGGGTACAGGTCTTTTGCCCCTCAACTGATATGCCGATAGGTTTCTTGTACCGCTGCTTATCATGGAACAATACAAACGGATGATTGTGCCACCCAGGTTGTAAATGGGACTTAACATAAGATAATTTTAAACCTGAAATCCATGGGGTCCACAAAGAGCAGGAAAGCTAAAATCAAAATATACTTATGAACACAATATTACATCTGGAAGATAAAATAATAACAGGTAAATCGTAATCATTGCAATGACAGCACATCATGATCAATACGTACTATACTATTGTAATTATCTAATTATAATTTAGATAATCAAAAACATAATTATTTATATATTTAAATTTAGGTCAGATTCCACATTTTGTAAGTAAAGAAGTTTTTAAGGAGCCGAATTAAGCATATTATTATTAATTTTGTTACAAAAATAACTACTATACATATACACAACAATATTTTACATACTGTATACATCCAATGGACTGTCTTTTCTCTCGATTAATTGCATGTTTCTCAATATGTACCAGTAATAATTAAATCAATAATTAGATATACTTTTTTATGTAGATGTTTTAAAATAAATATTTAAAATATATTCCAATCACTGTTTGTTAGTACAATAAAGAGAGAGATATATAAAGCTTCACATTAATTTTTGTGTTTACCCCATGAATGACGGGTCCCTAGTCTCTTTTCTAATTTCTCAATATATTCGCAAGGACCACCTAATTGCATACGTGAGGTCTCATTTTAAGTCTACGTTTGTTGATTTTGATTATTTCAACAGTCAAAATCAGAAAAGTTAAACCTGGATTAAAATTAGACCTCATCTATGCAATCAGGTGATATACTTTCTATTCCCTTTTGGAGGTATGAGATAGATAACTTTTCTGAGTTATGACAGTGTTGTAAATAGATTCCCATTTCATCTGCGTTCATTTACTGCGTACACTTTGTGGCACAAATGCTTCACCAATTTTCCTATACAAATCCCAAAAACTTCTTTGATACATACATATATATATATATATATATATTTTTATTTTATTTTATTTTTATTTATTTTATTTTATTTATTTATTTATTTATTTATTTATTTATTTATTTTATTTTATTTATTTATTTATTTTATATATATATATATATATATATATATATATATACTCACTATACTCCTCATTATAATGTTATATTTTTAACAACCACAATAAATTGTTGTTAAAGCTGTCTTTAGATATTGTACGTTGGATGTAGTTCATGGTTGCGGCAGGTTTCTGGGATTATCACACTTGAATGACCTCTTGTAATTGGCGACGAGCAGCAACGCTGTATTCAGAAAACTACTTGAGGAAACAGCACATCTTCTTTCAATTTTAAAATTCAAAAGCATGCAATTTTCTTATTATATATTTTTTTCATTTTAACATTTTTTTTTTACTATATTTTATTCTTTTCTATATCATTAAAAATAAAGATTTTTATTTTTAAAATTTATCCCATGCCTTGTAAATTTTTCCTCGTATAATATACTATTTTTTTATATAAAATATGTTATAATGATATTTAGCTGTGGTTCAAATGAACAAAAAAACATAAACATAATTTAAGGGTTATTTACAAAAGGCATTGCTTTCAGCCTCTATATTTTGACACTAAAAATGACCAAATCTATTATTATATAGTTTTGGTTATACATTTGAAAAAGTAACCAAAATGTGAAAAATAAAGTTGATGTCTTTCTTTTTCTGATTTGACTAAAACTTGTTTTGGTTAATTTTGTTTGAACAAAAGCCAACACGCTCTTTCTCTATCTCTCTTTCAACGGTTTTATTTTTTACAATTTGACAAGATTTGAAAGCCGAAATATTTGTTACGATTTCATGTTTTGGTCGAAATGTCAAAATTCAAAAAAACAAAAGTAGCTTTGGTCATTTTTTTTTTTTTTTTTTTTTGCACATTGTCCTTGGGTGTGCTAACATATTAAGAGCAGGGAAGAATTCGATGACTTCCTGTTTAAGGAGGAGTCTAAGGAAAACAGATTTTGTTACATCTAGGCAATAATATTATTACAATGAAAACACAACATTAGGAAGATATTGTTTAAATCCCTCCCATTTACTGGACCGTAGATAAGATCAAGGCAGGTGTAGGATTTTACCTGTATTAAAATTAAAATTTCACAATTTACTTACGTAATTATTATATTATCAGCACATAATATAGATTTTTTTTCTACACAATTCATTTCCACCTTTTTTATATTTTGAAAAGGAAGAAATATAAAAAGCTGTCCTGGTAAACCCGAGCGAGCAAGCAGAATCTCGGGGCATGCTAATCAGGCAGTAACTCATTGCGCTCGAGTGGCCAGGGCAGGAGTAAGGCAGACGTCCTCTCTCTCTGCTTATTGTTATTTCCTTCAGGCAAAGAAGAACAGAGCATGAAAAAACAGAACGAACAGAAGAATATGAAATATTATAGAATTAAATTATATCAAGAAAATTTAAATACAGTTAAAATAGAATTTCTAAAGATAATGAAAAAAGAATATAAAGTTACGAGAAACTAAACTTGACATATTTTATAAAGATGGAATAATAATTTCTTTTATATTTTTTTCTTTGTTTTTTTTTTCTGAATTTATAATATATTATAATATTTTTTAAATGATAATGTTAATGTAAGTTATAATTCTAGTTCGCTGAATTCATCATTATGACATTGTGTTTTATGTATGATATAAAATATGTAATATTATATGTTTATTTTAAATAATTATTTCAGTATGTATATAAATGTAATTTAAATACCTAAATGAAATTTTTATTTTTCTAAAAACGTGTAATAATATATAATCAATTAGTAAATGAAACTGGATAAGGAATGTCAACACAACTAAAATCACTTTTATAATTTCACTGTTCTGAACGGTTCCTCCCGAAAGTTTCACACTAACCGTGTTACATATTATCAGGCGCGGATCCAGGGGGGCTGGGGGGCTGCAGCACCACTCCCCCACCCCCGAAATTTTGGATTTAACATGGGCAATATAGGCATTTCCCCCACTCCAATTTTTTTTAACATTGGCCTTATAAAGGCAGCCCCCCCCCCCCCCCGAAATTTTTTTCTGGATCTGCGCCTGCATATTATATATTTTATATTATTATCTGTTTCATAGGCTATAATATATATATATATAATAACATATGACATATAACATACATATTAACTATATTAAGCTGAAACTATGGTTAGTGATGATAAAACTGTATGTTTAATTCACCCGACGTCCCTTTTGGTTTTCATTATATATTTCCTTGTGTTTTCTATCCAAATAATTTACTGGATACTAACAAAAATAATTATGTCTTGAAAGATAATTTTGCATTATTATTTCTTTGTCAACCAACTTCATTCTTAATAATTAGATTTTTTATGTAACAGCTTTTGCTAAGAATTTAGGCAATTTGTTTATCACCTAAACGAAGTAAGTTGCATATATTTCAGGGGCCAGTGACGTTATTATACACTTTTTACTCCGATAGATGCTATACTAGGGAATGTAACAAAATCCGTATTAAAGGATTGAAATAATATGTTGTGTAAAAATGAAAAAGGGAAAAAAATATATATAATAGGCTGACAACAAATTCAAATCTCAGGGTATTACAAACCTTACCTGCGCTATTTGTGGGCGTTGTATGAAGGCAAGGTAAATTTCAAATATCTTGTTATATACCAAATAATTCAAATTTTCTAGCTCTTTAATTATTTGTTGAAACCGCAATGCCAGCAAATGTTAGTTGAGTAAAATACAAATTGTTGAAAACAAAATACTATTTAAAGTAGAATGAGCGATTTAATTTTTTTGAATATTTTATTTTGTAAAAATAGTTTAACTCGGCTTCTATTGAGAAATGAAAACCAAAAAATTTCATCTCAAATAGCTTCACCACAAAATATTCCCAAAGTTGGTGTTTCGGAGGCCTTCAACATGCATCCTTATGGAACAGAAAACAGCTTTTTACTCCAACTTCATCTGAACTATGGTACCAATTAAAAAATACGTACATAATCTATGATGAATTCTTTAATGAATTTTCAAATATTTTTTTTTTTTTTTTTTTTTTTTTTACGGAGCAGTTTTTCCGGAAAAAAATATTGAAAATCCTTATGGGAATTAACCCGCAAAAATTTCAATATTTTTTTCCGGAAAAGGGCTCCGTAAAACATTTTTTTATTTGAAAATCCATTAAAGAATTCATCATAGATTATGTACGTATTTTTTAATTGGTACCATAATTCGGACGAAGTTGGTGTAAAAAGCTGTTTTCTGTTTAATAAGGATGCATGTTAAAAACCTCCGAAACACCAAATTTGGGAATTTTTTGTGCTGAAGCTATTTGAGATGAAATTTTTTGGTTTTCATTTTTCAATAAAAGGAAGGTTAATTATTTTTAGAAAATAAAATATTCCAAAAAATGAAATCGCTCACTCACTCTACTTTTTAAATGCGAGTATGTTTTAAAAACACTGTCCTTTTCTCAATATTCACACTTTGTAACAGTTATTAACTTAAAATTAAAATTTGATTCTAAATCTAAAATCTGATAATATTCGAACGTATAATATGTTCCATTATAATATTACATAATTCTTAATATTTTATAAAACTTTGTAAACTGATATGAATGGTTAAAGATTTTTAGCTACTTTCTTCTGGTCTTTGAAATGTTTTATCTCTGATTCTCCCATTTTGGAGTACAAATAATATTTTAGATTTTCTGTAGAGAGTTGTTTGTTAGTTGTGCTATCAACTTATTGCTGATAGGAGCTGGAACATTGGGAGGAGGTGGAATAGAATTTCCAGTGGCTGCGTAAAGTGACAAGTTGGGAGGTGATAGGCGAGGATTACTAAAGCTGGACGCCAATAAGCAGCGTTAACAAGGCTTGTCACAACTCCTCTTGTCACCTGTTCGCGTGGCTGGATCCCCGATATCTTCGTGCTAGCTTTTGGCGCCCGGGATGTATTAACAAAAATGCTGCCTCCCTCCAATTAGTATTATTTTTTTTAAAGTTTAACTTGTGTACTGGCTCAATTTTATAACATACAAATAAGGAGATCGAAATATAATACGTGCTATTTACAATCATTTTATTTGAAACACTGCAATAGAGGCTCCAAGTCAGCTGATTTTGCGGTGTTCTCACTGTCCTATCTAAACTTATGTAAAAAAACTTGAAATTGCTTTTTTGACAACAATGAACTTTTTTATAAAAAAAATATTTTTATTTATTATCAGAGAAATGGGGGGTAGGTGATGTTTTCAAATCAATAGCCATAATAGTTAAAGAGAAAAAATTTAAATTTTCTAACATGGAGGCTTATGGATAAAATTTTCCCGCCGGAGAACACTTGAATCCTCCATACTTAAAAATAGAAATAATGATTCCTTTATATGACGGGTAATGAAAGTAATTATCTCAAAAAAATCAAATTCTTTTACTGTGTGCAGCTATTATTTCCAAAATTAATCAATTAATTGTAAGACTATATAGAATATACCAATATACTCAATAGTTCTTTTTTTATTGGGTAAATCAGAAACATACTTTAGTATGAGAATAACATTTTTTCTTACAAATACTTTGCAAGAATTGGTGCTTCACTATTAAACACCAGCCTCTATGTAAACGTAGAGAAAATGTAAATGACTTGGGCTGTATAATAATTATAATAACATCCCTTGACAGCAATAATTATATAGCTATCTGATATACCATGATTTTGTGTGCAAGAATGAGCTATCTACCAAATCAGGTGAGTATACAATTAGGAACTATGTAATTATATTAATTATGTATTATATATATATATATATTATATATATATATATATATATATATATATATATATATATATATATATATATATATATATATATATATATATATATATATATATATATATATATATATATATATATATATATATATATATATATTATATATATAACCTAATTAGCAGTAAAAAAAGTACTTAAATTTGCAACTTTGGGACTCAAAAGCTGTCTAAAATTCAACCCCCAAAAAATACACCCATCATGTCTCCAAAAGCTGCGTGGAGACGCCCACAAACATCAGAGTAGAGGTAGTGTCTTGAGATTGACACCATAAATAAAAATTGCAACAATTTTGATTCTCAACAGTCAACTTCAAATGCAAGTTTTTAATATTGAGCAGCAAATACAATTTAAAAAAAATAACATTATAAAACATATAATTCTGTTTGAAGATAAGTTTATGTTTTATTAAAACATTCTCCCTTGATATTAATACTGAAATCTTGTAAGAAAGTGTGTATTTTTCACTGGTACATGCAGCCATGAAGTTTCATTTTCCTTTCATAGGCGCCCAACCCTAGTAGTTTCTTCCCTACATCTTTGCCGCATGCTTGCTCCTTCTCGCAAACTTTAGAAGCCCTCCTCATAACCACCCTCTCATCCGCCATACCACCACGTTTGTGAAGGCAAAGTTAAGGGAAGAAAGGGGAAAGACGGTGAGTGAGGGGGGGGGATGGATATGTTCTTATCAATTCTTATCAAGAAATAGTTGCGCTTACTTTCAAATAAAAAAGTATGATGTAACATTTTAGCAATTAATTAATGAATATTATTTTTCTAAATTTGAAAGTTACTGTGTTGGTTGCATTTTGACATAGTACTGTACAGTACATATAATAAATAGAACCACTGTATATTTATGTGGAGAGATTGATATACATCAAGATAGAAATCTTGATAAATATTTATTTTATACTTAATAATTTCTAACACTGTGAGGGGAGAAGATTATTAAACTTAAGACTTCTGTTTGGAGCAAAATTTTGAGCACATCTAGTTTTGCGCAAAATAAAGATGAATTTAATGACGAGATGATGATTTTAATTTTAATGATATTTATTTTAATTTTTTAAAAAGAAAAATAAAAAACTAATCATAATCAAATGTAATCATACAGTATATACGTACGTACATACCTTATAAAAAATATTGTAGAATCTGTTGATTTTATAAAACACTCCACCATTTCTGTCACTTTATTAATATTTGATGATGTTTTTGTTAAATTAATATTTTTTTTTTTTTGTTTTAAGAACTGCAGCTCAAATAAAATAGACATATATTATACGCCACTCGTTTTAAAGTATTCATTTATAGATTCACTCGCTCTCACCATTAGAAATATTTTGTCATGCACGCACTTGTAAATTTCATAGTTCTATGTCTTAGAATTAGGCTATCATTCAATACAGGTTGTTATCGGTACAACGAAATAAGAAAGTAGCCTTTACCTCTGCAATGAAGTTTAACCCCATTTGATTGCCGTATGCATATATGTTTGTGTATTGTTGCTGCTACCAGGATTGTATATATATGTATAAGCCTGTGCTGCTACAATGTTCGTAGAAATAGAACTACAAGTGCGTGCATGACAATATTTCTATGGTGAGAGCGAGTGAATCTAAAGAATACTTTAAAACGTGTGGCGTATAATATATATTATGTCGATTTTATTTGAGCTGCAGTTCTTAAACAAAAAATTTATTAATTTAACAAAAACATCATCAAATAGTAATTAAGTGACAGAAATGGTGGAGTGTTTTATAAAATCAACAGATTCTACAATATTTTTTATAAGGTATGTACGTACGTATACTGTTATGATTACATTTTAAAGTTATTATTTTTTCCCTAATTAATTTATTTTTAAAGAGCGCTTGAAAGATATTAGGTCACAATAATAATATTTATTATAAGTTTAGTCATAGTTTTTTATTTTCCTTTTTAAAAAATTAAAATAAATATCATTAAAATTAAAATCATAATCTCGTCATTAAAATCATCTTTATTTTGCGCAAAACTAGATGTGCTCAAAATTTTGCTCCAAACCCGAAATAAAATATCATTTCGACTTTTGCTCAAACCGCGATGCGCAGAACTAGTTTTGCTCAAACCGCGATGCGCAGAACTAGTTTTGCTCAAAATGAAATGCGCCAAAGCCGAAGTAAAATCTCATATCGGCTTTGGCGCATTTCGATTTGAGCAGATCTAGTTTTGTTCAAAATGAAATGCGCCAAAGCCGAAAAAAAAACTCACTTCGGCTTTGGCTCATTTCGTGATGCGCAAAACTAGATGTGAGCATTTTTTTCGGCTTTTGCCCGAATTCGGCTTTGGGTGCTAACATATATATATAGCTTTGAAATATGTTAATCTGGTTGGACTGACCTGAATATCACTGATGCTGTTTATCATGGTAGACCCATTTATTTACAAGATGGTGCTGTTTTACTTTTTCCACCAAAAGCTAAAATTAAATTGTACCAAAATGGCTTTATTTGTACATCTGTTTCAGAATAAAATAAGTTACCTCCAAATATTAAGCAAGCAAGGGGCTAAAGAGTTTGCTAGTGCTGTTATATAAAGAGTATTATATTTCTGTTTGATATGTATTTTTTTTATGAATTGTTTGACTTTAACCTTAATAAATTTATATGTTCAAAATTTTCAGGATAACTGCCATTTATGCCATGTGTTATAGTGTATTTTGACGCTTTGCATGTTATTCCCACCCTATATATGTTATGATATTTGGCAATTGTATTAGGTGACATAAATATAAAAAAAAGTAAGTAACAAGTAATTAATACAACACAATGAGATATTAGAATGTGAAAATTTTAGTGGTTTAATCGAAAGAAGGGGTAAAAATATGGTACTGTGAATTTTTTCAGAGTTTTCTGAGACCATGCAGGAACTATTTTTAAAAAATGATTGAAAGTCTATTTTATGACGTCACGTGCGGCACTGCCCTATCATTTTTCTTAAGGAGTGCCACCCGTGACGTCATCAAATCAGACTTTAAATAATTTTTTTTAAAATAGTTCCCGGTCTCAGAAAAATCTGAAAAAATTCACAGTACCATATTTTTACCCCTTCTTTCGATTAAGCTACTAAAATTTTTAAATTCTAATATCTCATTGTAATGAAATAATATATTCATATTCATTACATCATTATTTATCATGTTTTTTGAATTAATTCTAAATTGAACTATAACTTTATTTATATATTTTATTGTATACATATAATGTACATTTATATGACAAAACTTTAATTTTGGAAAATTAGTTAAATGGCTCACTGTATTCATTTTTTTTTTCATCTTAAGTACGAAATTTGCTTTTTAAGCTTAAGCACATATTATATAAGTTTGTTAATTAGTCTTAGCAAGGTATAAAACATCGTCACACTTGGCTGTTATAAAGAGGCGAGGGAGAAATGTAATGAATCTCGTCGCACTTTAATTACGTCATCTCTCTCTTATTAAACGTGTCGACTTCACGGATGAAAGACTACCAAAAGGCTTGTGCTACTGCTTACTTCTGTTATATAAAAGGAAATAAGAGAGGGAGAATGTGTTACTAAGTTTTTGACATCATAAATGCTCATTTTTATTTATTTAACGATAAAAATAACTGTTATAAGTACAATTCACATAATTATTTATTACATTATACTGCAGAATTGTTTAAATTATAGAGTGGATAAAGATTATTTTATATACTCTGCAGTGTATATAAAATAAAATAAATGTTTTTTTGGTGTTCTATTATAGCGTTGATTTTTACTCTGCGCTGGATTTTTGTTGTTATTTCTTTCTTTAAATCCTTTATATTATTATATAAAAAATCCTTTTACTGTAGATTCCACGTATTATTGGTTAAATTCTTGTCTATTCACCTCCTCTCTTTCTAAATTTTTCCCTTTGTTTTTTCTTATTCAACTTTACACCACTTTGAACAGAATTTTTATTACCCTGTATAAATATATATGGTGTTTGGCATGTTTCGTAGGGCACATTTAAAAATGGGTGTGGATATACATGGGTTTTTATACAATTTGATGTTCATTGAAAAAATGTTAATTGTGTTTCTTTATGGTACGAGTGCGAGGCTGCAGGCTCATCCATCACGCCATTTTCTGATAGTCTCCACCCTCCACCAAGGACTTCTTACAGTAGCAGTGATCAAGCACGCATCTCTAAACTCATTTCACGCCTATTCTCAGATTCAATGGTCTGTGTACACCTATCTCCTCCTAAATACTGAAGTCCTTAGTTCCCAACTGTTTAATTTTCTACACACTTATTGCAGTCATGCGATATGGTTAAAATTTTATCAATATTAAATCATTATAACTCTAAACATAAATGTTTCACTTGTATATATATATATATATATATATATATATAATGATATTAAGTAGTGAAAATTTAAAAAAAAAATTGTGAGCATTTCCGACAATATAATATCATAATTAATAAGCTGAATTGTTGAATATACTGTATAAATTATATTATACATGAAATTGCTTAATGTTTTTACCAGTGGTTAAACAATATTTAAGAGTAGGTTTCCTTTCACGATGTTGTGAATTGATAGCTTAATTCAATTGTATGTGAATGTGTACTGTACATATCTGGTTTTGAAGCTCATGGTCTCTTATTACATAATAATATATAGATTAGTAGGATTTAATTAAATTATATTATGTATAATGGGCACCCTACATGAACATATTTTATTACCAGAAATGAATAGTGGGCACCAAATTATGCTACTGTGAATTTTTTCAGATATTTTTGAGACCCGGAACTATTTTTAAATAATTATTGAAAGTTCTCTAAGTTAATTTGGCACCCCTGAATCCTTAATAAAAAGGATAGGACCGAGACGCCTATTGACGCCTCCAGGGGGCGTGGCCGTACGTTCAATAATTATTAAAAAATATTTCTGGGTTTCAAAAAAATCTGAAAAAATTCAGAGTAGCTTAATTTGGTACCCTCTATTCATTTCTGCAATAAAAAATGTCACGTAGGTTGTCCATTATGTATAAAATAAATATTGACTTAGAATATTAATTTTTTGGTAATATATACTATTTATTATATATATTTTAGAGTATTTATAAAAATGCTGAAATATTGAATTCATTAGGTTTTCATAGAATAATGTTATAAAATATTATAATTAATTTTTAATTTTATAAAAAAAAATGTTGTCGTATATAATAATAATAATGCTTAAAATATTAAATTATATGTCTATAAATATTATTGATAACTATTGTGTTTTTATGATTCAGGTTTCTTTTGTTTCAGTGTGATAATAACAATATTAATTTTTAATATTTTAGTTTCAGGATTATTTATAATATTAATCATTTATATTCGTGTTTTATACTATAGCATAAATTGTTTCTCAATAATTTTGCTTTCTCAGATGTGGTACAGAAAAAAATAAAACTATTTTTAAAATATAGTTAACTTCAAATGAAGGCTGCCGGCCATAGGTTGAAAATCCATTTTTTAATATCAATATTATAATTTATTTAATCATAATTTGCCATTGGTTATTCGTATCAATCAGATAAATTTCTGAACAAATAAAGTATTTAATTGAATTTTTTAGTATTATTTAAAAGTGTATAGTATAATTGTGGGAAAACATACTACTTTTTTTGAAACAATGTACATTTGAAGGGTATTTTTTTTCCTTTGTTCCAGCTAGATTTATGAATTAATGCCCTATACGCCTATTATTTTTTGTTTATATATTTTTTATTTGTAAAATATTGTATTAGAATCATAGGGATTGATTAAATTTTGTATTATTTGATATTCTAAGCTGAAGAAATATTAAATTTTTTGATTAGATTAAATTAGATTAGATTGGAGTATTATCTTATTTATGTATCACAAGCACCAGCCGGCAATTAAAGTCGGTATTACACGATGCAATTTTTCTAATTACTGTATAAAATTTTTCCTTTCAAGAAAATTTTATCTCCATAGAAACAAATGGAGTTGAAGTTTTCTTGTAATGAAAAATTGTATGCAATAATTAGAAAAATCGTATCGTGTAATACCGGCTTAAGCTTCTTTAACTTTGTTGAAGCTTTGGCTAGAGCGCTTGACCATTAACTTTTATGCCATGCATGGATAAACAAAAAATATTATATCACCTTTTTTAACCAAATCTTTGAGTGTAAACTTTACATTTTTTTTAATTTAAGTTTTAAAATAGTCTTATAAATTGTAAAATTTAAGTATAATAAATAAATTATAAACTTTATTTTTAAATTAATGTAAAATGTGCTGAAAAAATCTCATGACAAGTGTTGTTGCTTAGCGAAATTAAGCTTTTACTTAATATAATATTATTTTTTTATAATATTAACAGCATAGAAAATATATTTTACAAAACTACAAAACTATATGCCTGGAAGTGGAATGAGTAAAACTCATTTTATATGCATTAATAATTAAGTTAAGTATAATATAGACATTATTAATATAACATAACTATAATATATTATGCTTTCAGAGGGTTTAGTTATGATATGTATAGGCAGAGAGAGAGAGAGAGAGAGAGAGGGAGAGAGAGAGAGAGAGAGAGAGAGAGAGAGAGAGAGAGAGAGAGAGAGAGAGAGAGAGAGAGAGAGAGAGAGAGAGAGAGAGAGAGAGAGAGAGAGAGGGGGGAGAGAGAGATAACAGTTAACATGAACGTGGTATTTATATATATATATATATATATAGATCAACATGACTATGTATTACATATTTTAACATGTCTATCTGTTTCCAGATGACTTGATTTTATTCTACAGTAGCAGTAACACAGGTGCTGTAATGTTGATAGTTACAATTGCTCTGTAAATCACACCAGTACTATCACATCATATAGCTGTATAGAAAGAGCAACAATGCACCGTCGCAACTATCACTGTTTTCACATATTGACTGGTGGCCAAGGAGGTTTAGATAAACAGCAGAGGTGGGGAAATGACATTATTTTGCACTCATGATATTTATGGAGGTCATATTCAGTAATATTTAGTATTATATACACAGTCTATGAAATACGTCTCTATATAATTATAATAACATCTATTTTTTAAAATGTAAAATTTTTGTTTTATTTCGACGCTGTCTCAAAATTGGAATTTTATATTATTTAATGTATGTGTGTATTTTTAATTTGTTTTATGTTTTTACTATGTATAGTTATGTGATAGAATTTAAATTTCATTAATTTTATGAAATGGAATAATCAGCAATCTTTTTTCATATAATGCCCCATGGATAATAATTATTATCTTATATATTTATGTATTTTTTTTACATATTACGTATGATCATATAATAAGAAAATAAGGGTATGATATATCAATGTTATATTTTGCTCATGAAAGAGATACTAAAACAAAATGTTAAATTATACAGTTAAGACAATTAAGAAATAAAGCAATCTACTCTTTGAAAAAAATATTACTACGGATAGTAAGAATGTCATCTCTAAAAAAAATAAAAAAATGTATAAAATATTGTCAACTATTTTCATTTTTTTTTATATAATGCTGCGGTTTTTTATTGTTGTTTTCTATTTGAAATGATTCATCATTTAAGTATCCATATTTAAAACTAACAGTAATGCTAAAAAGATAAATATTTGTTCAAAAAATTTAAGCTCATTTCATGAAAAAAAACACGTGCCAAGTAGATCAAAATATTTTTTACAACTATTTTCCTTAGGTTTTATGTGTGCCACGTTTGATTTTCTGGGAAGATGATTATTAATTTAATTAATACCAAATTAATAATTTAATTCATTTAAAATAATGAAAAATTATTTAATTAAATTTTACTCACTATTTACTTTAAAATTATTTCTTTGGCATAAATTTTGCATGATTTAGCTTAATTTTACATGAGTTAAGCTTGCATGCAGATCGGAAGAGTTAGTGATGACGCTGCGTGACGTTGTCATAAAAAAACATATCCCACCAATTTTAATTTTTGCTCTAAAAATTTGTTATTCAATATTAACACATATTAATATTAATTATTTAAGAAAAAAATTCTAGTCTATCAGTTGTATATTTCACAATCTTCTACAACAATAAATGCCAAGGTATACAAGAATCCAAAAGCAAAAAGCAAAAAGCAACAAAAAAAAAAAAAAAGCTTATCCTAGCATAAATTTGGCCTCGATTGTTATTTTTTATTGTACACACTGGAATCTATATACTACACAGCAATAAAGTGCTATTATTTTATTTCTTATATAAAAAAACTGTATATCTGTACTGTATAGGTTTGAGCTAATTAAATTAACCGCTCCATAGGCAACAATTTCAATTATTCTTAATTCTAATCCAAATGGTCTTAAGTTCACATTAAGTCTCTTCCATATATATATATATATATGCATGGTGTCATAATCATATATCTATGTAATTAATTATAATTATGTTTAATTAATTGTGTGTTACGTTCTTTAAGGCTGCAATGTACTACAATTATGTATCCTAAATATGGGAAAACTGTATTGGATTCAATAAATGAAATGAAATGAAATGAAATGAAATGAAATGAAATGAAATGAAATGAAATGAAATGAAATGAAATGAAATGATATTCGAGCGTGGCGCAGTGCATTGACCGGTTCTCGTTAGATCACCGAAGTCAGGCTACGTCGAGCGTGGTTAGTACTTGGATGGGGGACCGTTTCAAGTAAAAAATACGCTGCTCCCTCCCTGGCCCTGGGGTAAATTCGTCTCGCTTTCCAACCAGTGCAGTGATGCACTTGTGAGTGGTTCCTCAGGCTTTGGACATCGCTTTGGTCCATTGAGAAAAAGTAGAGGTGTCCGTCCTGACTGAGGTTTTCCACGGTTCCCTCAGTCTCACTGGTCTCGGTCTCACCTCAGCGAATGCTGGGACGCGTAAGCATGCAAGCCGTGGCCACTATCCGTTCCCTACCTTAATTATATCCCTACCCAGTACCCCGCCGCGAGCTGTAAGCTCTTAGGGGTGTATCCTTATAAAAAAAAGAATATATATATATATATATATATATATATATATATATATATATATATATATATATATATATATATAGTGATCGAATATGCAATGTATCATAAAAAAAATGGACTTGGTTTGTATAAGTATAAAATATAAATTTGTATTGCATATATATATAGTGGAAATTTACAATTGTAATTATTACAATTGTACAGCCATCAAAATTACGATTGTGTTTTGGCAATATTACAATGGTAATTTTTACAATTGTAAAGGCCTTATTACAATTTTATTGAACTACAATTGCAATTATTACAATTGTAATAATTACGATTGTAAAATCTACAAAAAGCGGTCACCGATCTAACTACTAACCCAAACCTGCGTTGCTGTTCTTCGGTTACCACTGCTGATCATACACTTACCATTGCGCTGCTACTGCTTTCTTAATAGGAAGAAGATTATTGAGCTATATAAATAAATAATAAGCTATGGGAAAAATACGGGTTAACTTTAATGCAGCGTTGTATAAATTTTGCTTCTAGGGTAAAATTTGATGGCGGTTCTAATGAAGACCTTTACATGTGCGACCCTTTGACCCTGAAGGGTCAAAAGACCCTGAAATTTATTTCACTTTATTGCAACGTTATATAAATTTTGACCCTAGAGTAAAATTTGATGGTGGTTCTAATGGTGACCCTTAAATTTGGGATTCTTTGACCCTTAAGGGTCAAAAGACCCTTAAATTTGTTTTTTCGTAAAAAATTGTAAGACTGAAAATGACAATCCTTTTAATTTCCTTCAGAGCTGTAATTTTCATATTTTAAGGGTCGACCCTTGGGCATACCAGGGGTCATTATTAAAAGTATGCAAATATTTATAACAAAATATGAGACAAAAACTGTGAGGACTAGGTTCAATATAAGTTCATTGCAGCATCGAGTTCTTTTGATGAAGTATAATGATCGACTACCTAAAAGGGTCGATTACGCATCATGCGACCGACCCTTAACGTATGATAAGATATAAATGAATTCATTTTCTTACTATATTCGTTACATTTCAAATTAATGTACATCTTCAACTGACCTTTTTACATTTTTAATTATATGACCCTTCAAGGGGTCGACCCTTATTTTTTTCAATTTATAAATTTGAAAAAAAGTATCGCAAAACTAAATGAGAACTACAGGTTCATGCAGCATAGATGAATGTTTACGTTAATTGATATGACCATAGTAAGTCGTTGGGGTTGGGGGTTGACCCCTAATTTATTATAGTATAAATTATTAAAATTGATTTTTTATGAACATTATTTTTTCATATATTAAATGAAGATGCATCTCGATCTGAATTATTATTATTTTTTAAATTGAAGCGCGGTACGTACCCTATTAAGGGGTCGAGCCTTTCAAAAATAATGAAAATTTAATAAATTAATACTTTCAATTGAAGCGTCTTAATAGTACCTAAGATATACGTTAAAGCCATAAAATTAACATAAAAAATATTAAGTTAAATAAATTAATGAATGTTAATGTATATATTAATTATACTCTGTATTATATTATATATTATATATTATGTAGTATATATAACACTTTAATAAATTACAACCTCAAAAGTATTATAATTGCAATCATGAATATTACAATTGTAATCCAAGTGTTGCAATTGTATCAGAACTAGAGTACAATTGCAATTCCAAGTATTACAATTGTAATCAAAAGTTACAATTGTAATTCCAAGTATTACAATTGTAATTAAAGAACATTACAATTGTAATCCGAGAGTTACAATTGTAACCAAGTGTTACAATTGCAATCCAAATTTTACAATTATAATCAGCCAAATTACAATTGTAATTTGGCTGATTACAATTGTACATTTCCAATAGATATATGGATCGATCTTAATTACTAAGCAAATTAAATATATAAATATATATATATATATATGTGCAATTCGGGGATAATTATATTTAAATAAAATTATCCTTGCTAGTCCTTTATAACCACATATCAGTTAAAAGAATTTTATATCATGTCCATAGAAATATATATATATTATATTTATATATATAACACTCGATCGTGCTGAGATAAACCCATATATTAACCCATACAGCTAACACTAACAGTCAAATTAATTTTACATTTTATTTTACATAAAAACCTCTCACTTTCGGGTATTTACGGCGGAAAAATTAAATCAATTTGACTGCGTATAGCTATATATAGTTTAATTGACCTTTTCACCTTCAACTCCATAGTATTTATTTAATTTTTTTTAAATTTCATACACATTACTAAGTAGTTCACAACTTTGTCGCAGATAGCGCTTAAAAGCAGATGTAAACAGAAGTGTTTATTTTGCTCGCGAGATGTCCCTAGTGTACGGTCATTTATTTTGGTTCTCGACAGGGGCGCAGACAGGGGGGGGGGTGTTATAATTAAATAATTATTATATATACTATTGGAAATGTACAATTGTAATCAGTCAAATTACAATTGTAATTTGCCTCATTACAATTGTAATTTGGCTGATTACAATTGTAAAATTTGGATTGCAATTGTAACACTTCCCTTGTCAAAAAATGAGTCTAGTAGTCAAGTGGTTGACGACTTACAACAAGTAGTTGACTACTTAAAACAAGTAGTCAGACTACTGGGTCAAGTAGTCGGACTACTGAGTCAAGTGCTCACAGGTGCTCAGTGTTCAAAATCTTGACCACTTGTTAAGTAGTCGGACCACTGAATCAAGTAGTCAGCGCTCAGTGTTCATAAAATCTCGATCACTTGGTAAGTAGTCAGAATTTTGTGACCACTTATGCATGTAGTCAGCGCTCAGTGTTCATAAAATCTCGATCACTTGGTAAGTAGTCAGAATTTTGTGACCACTTATGCAAGTAGTCAGCACTCAGTGTTCATAAAATCTCGATCACTTGGTAAGTAGTCAGAATTTTGTGACCACTTATGCAAGTAGTCGGCGCTCAGTGTTCATAAAATCTCGACCACTTGGTAAGTAGTCAGAATTTTGTGACTACTTATGCAAGTAGTCGGCGCTCAGTGTTCATAAAATTTCGACCACTTGGTAAGTAGTCAGAATTTTGTGACTACTTATGCATCAAGTAGTCTGCGCTCAGTGTTCATAAAATTTCGACCACTTGGTAAGTAGTCAGAATTGTGACTACTTAATATGCAAGTAGTCGGCGTTCAGTGTTCATAAAATCTCGACCACTTGGTAAGTAGTCAGATTTTTGTGACTACTTATGCAAGTAGTCGGCGCTCAGTGTTCATAAAATCTTGATCACTTGGTAAGTAGTCAGAATTTTGTGACTACTTATGCAAGTAGTCGAAACATCATGACCATGCACTTAGCATTTGACTACTTAATTAGTTGTCACAAAATTCTGACTACTTAAGAAAGTGATCACTTACCAAGTAGTCAATTGTACGGGGTTCTCGTGATGAAGAAAATTATCTAAAATGGTGGCACTAAACACATGTGAGACGGGGTTGTGTGTGCAGAGCTCCCGGAACAATTTGTTTTTCAAGCAGTTTTACATCAGATAAGTACCTTTTCAGTACCTAAAACGTATTATGAAATGTTATTTATTAAAATTCTCGTTACTTTGTGTCAAATTATTTGTTCTAGGTAGCCTTAAACAGTCAATGTTTATCGGCTCTTGGAACTTGATAAAAAAGACGCCGAGATGAAAGCCGTTGGTAATTATACTTCAAAGATGTTCATATTTTATTATGTATTTTATTTATTATATAATAATTATAAATCTTTAATAATCAACGTGTTTTTTTTTATATATATATATATTTTTATTATTTATAAAGTATTATGAATTAAAAAATATTATTCCTTCATTTTGCTGTAAAAAATTAAAAAAATACTAAAGAAATTAAATTAAAATTAATAAGTTAATAGGAATAATTTAATAAAGTAAATGTTTTAAAAAGTGCTTTATATTGCATGGAGCGTAAAATTGGTATGTATATTATAGATGTACGTTTCTCGTCCTATTTGTTTGTCACGTTTTTATCTTGAATTATTACAAAGTATTATAATTACATTTTAATAATTCAAGTTAAAAATGTGAAAGAATAATTTCTTTACTTGTTCCAGTTATAATTTATCTATCTGTTGGCTTAAACGGAAAAAAACTGCATCGTGATGATAGACGGATATATCGCGAGAAAATACTAAAAAACCGTTTAATTTGACCACTTGAAATCGACTACTGGTGACTACTTGAAAGTGACTACTGGTGACTACTTGAAAGTGACTACTGATGACTACTTGAAAGTGACTACTGGTGACTACTTGAAAGTGACTACTGGTGACTACTTGAAAGTGACTACTTGCGACCACTTGGGCAGTGACTACTTGACCACTGCTCAAATTATCACTTAGCAGTAGTCACCACTTGACTACTGCCTTTATTTTTCGACTAGGGTTGGTTACAATTGTAACACTCGGATTACAATTGTAATGTTCTTTAATTACAATTGTAATACTTGGAATTGCAATTGTAATTTTTGATTACAATTGTAATGTTAATGATTACAATTGTACTCTGGTTCTGATACAATTGCAACACTTGGATTACAATTGTATTATTCATGATTGCAATTATAATACTTTTGGGGTTGTAATTTATTAAAGTGTTATATATACTACATTAATATATAATATATTATTATATACTACAGAGTAGAATTAATATATACATTTACATTCATTAATTTATTTAACTTAATATTTTTTATGTTAATTTTTTGGCTTTAACGTATATCTTAAGTACTATTAAGAAGCTTCAATTGAAAGTATTAATTTATTAAATTTTCATTATTTTGGAAATGCTCGACCCCTTAATAGGGTACGTACCGCCCTTCAATTTAAAAAAAAAATAATAATAATTCAGATCGAGATGCATCTTCATTTAATATATGAAAAAATAATGTTAATAAAAAATCAATTTTAATAATTTATACTATAATAAATTAGGGGTCAACCCCCAACCCCAACGACTTATTATGGTAACATCAATTAATATAAACATTCATCTATGCTGCATGAACCTGTAGTTCTCATTTAGTTTTGCGATATTTTTTTTTAAATATATAAATTGAAAAAAATAAGGGTCGACCCCTTAAAGGGTCATATAATTAAAAATGTAAAAACGTCAGTTGAAGATGTACAGTAATTTGAAATGTAACAAATATAGTAAGAAAATGAATTCATTTATATCATATCATACGTTAAGGGTCGGTCGCATGATGCGTAATCGACCCTTAGGTAGTCGATCATTATACTTCATCAAAAGAACTCGATGCTGCATTGAACTTTTATATTGAACCTATAGTCCTCACAGTTTTTGTCACATATTTTGTTATAAATATTTGCATACTTTTAATAATGACCCCTGGTATGTCCAAGGGTCGACCCTTAAAATACGTAAATTACAGCTCTGAAGAAAATTAAAAGGATTGTCATTTTCAGTCTTGCAATTTTTTACAAAAAAACAAATTTAAGGGTCTTTTGACCCTTAAGGGTCAAAGGGTCCCAAATTTAAGGGTCACCATTAGAACCACCATCAAATTTTACCCTAGGGTCGAAATTTATATAACGTTGCAATGAAGTGAAATAAATTTCAGGGTCTTTTGACCCTTAAGGGTCGAAGGGTCGCAAATTTAAGGGTCGCCATTAGAACCACCATCAAATTTTACCCTAGGGTCAAAATTTATATAACGTTGCAATGAAGTGAACTAAATTTCAGGGTCTTTTGACCCTGAAGGGTCAAAGGGTCGCACATGTAAAGGTCTTCATTAGAACCGCCATCAAATTTTACCCTAGAAGCAAAATTTATACAACGCTGCATTGAAGTTGACCCGTATTTTTCCCATAGCTTATTATTTATTTATATAGCTCAATAATCTTCTTCCTATTAAGAAAGCAGTAGCAGCGCAATGGTAAGTGTATGATCAGCAGTGGTAACCGAAGTACAGCAACGCAGGTTTGGGTTAGTAGTTAGATCGGTGACCGCTTTTTGTAGATTTTACAATCGTAATTATTACAATTGTAATAATTGCAATTGTAGTTCAATACAATTGTAATAAGGCCTTTACAATTGTAAAAATTACCATTGTAATATTGCCAAAACACAATCGTAATTTTGATGGCTGTACAATTGTAATAATTACAATTGTAAATTTCCACTATATATATATATATGCAATACAAATTTATATTTTATACTTATACAAACCAAGTCCATTTTTTTTATGATACATTGCATATTCGATCACTATATATATATATATATATATATATATATATATATATATATATATATATATATATATTCTTTTTTTTATAAGGATACACCCCTAAGAGCTTACAGCTCGCGGCGGGGTACTGGGTAGGGATATAATTAAGGTAGGGAACGGATAGTGGCCACGGCTTGCATGCTTACGCGTCCCAGCATTCGCTGAGGTGAGACCGAGACCAGTGAGACTGAGGGAACCGTAGAAAACCTCAGTCAGGACGGACACCTCTACTTTTTCTCAATGGACCAAAGCGATGTCCAAAGCCTGAGGAACCACTCACAAGTGCATCACTGCACTGGTTGGAAAGCGAGACGAATTTACCCCAGGGCCAGGGAGGGAGCAGCGTATTTTTTACTTGAAACGGTCCCCCATCCAAGTACTAACCACGCTCGACGTAGCCTGACTTCGGTTAACCCCCCCTTGAGAGCTGAACCTTGGTAAATTTTAAGGGAAAAATAACAAAAAATGGTACTCGACGGATACGATTTAGCTAAAATTTTATGAAAACTTTTCTTATAAAAAAAATTTAAAAATTTATATCCCCGAAACACATATATTGGTTAATACATCTTTAATTTATTTAAAATCGGTCTACAATATTATGATTATTTAAGATATATATAGTTTAATTGACCTTTTCACCTTCAACTCCATAGTATTTATCTATTTTTTTTTAAATTTCATACACATTACTAAGTAGTTCACAACTTTGTCGCAGATAGCGCTTAAAAGCAGATGTAAACAGAAGTGTTTATTTTGCTCGCGAGATGTCCCTAGTGTACGGTCATTTATTTTGGTTCACGACAGGGGCGTAGACAAAGGGGGGGGGGGTGTTATAACTTATAACCCCCCTTGAGAGCTGAACCTTGGTAAATTTTAAGGGAAAAATAACAAAAAATGGTACTCGACGGATACGATTTAGCTAAAATTTTATGAAAATTTTTCTTATAAATAAAATTAAAAAATTTATATCCCCGAAATACATTGGTTAATACATCTTTAATTTATTTAAAATCGGTCTACAATATTATGATTATTTAAGTATGGTATAATTCTATTATGATAATTATATTATGTAGTATTCATTATTATTTTTTTTTGTATACGAAAAGACAACAATTTAAAGTATAAAAATTTAAATGTTGAAAACATTCCCCGCATGATGTTCAGCATAACAATAAAAATTATATATAGTATTTTATTATTTTTTAATTAATTATATAGGTATATTTATACATCTTGCAATTGCTATAAGCTTCATTGTCTCATGTTCTCATGTATAATTGTCTCATTGTTTCACATTGTCTTATGCTGTACAGCCTATATATAATTATGATCGAAATAAAAATTTGAATTTGAATTTAATACTGTACGTATATATCTTAAAATTTCTTATTGAAGTTAAAAAAATCCGATTTTTCAAATGTATTAATTTTACAGTATACTTAATGTAATGAATGGAGTACTGTCCTCAATTTTTTTTATTGCAGAAATGGATAGAGCGTGCAAAGTTGTGCTACCATGTTTTTTTTCAGATTTTTTAGAGCCCGGGAAGTATTTTTAAAAAATTATTGAAAGTCCTTTTTGTGACGTCACGCGGCGACAAGTCCTATCTTTTTCTTAAGGAGCGGCGTCTCGTGACGTCACAAAAATAACTTTCAATAATTTTTTAAAAATAGTTCCCGGGCTCTAAAAAATCTGAAAAAAATCAGGGTAGCATAACTTTGCACCCTCTATCCATTTCTGCAATAAAAGAAATTGAGGACAATACTCCATCGATTTTCCTGTCTTGAAAATTTAAATATAAATATTTTTTCTTGCTCGTACATTAGTACATCGTCTTAATTTATGTGGTTTATTTTTTTATAAGAAAAAATAGTGACAAAAATATTGTAACTACATAATTTACAATTTACAAATATAAGAAATTTGCTACAATTTTTCATCGAAAAAAATTATAATCCACGTCCCTTTTTCAAAAAAATCGCGCACCATGAAACTAATAAAAATAATATATATTTTTGTTGTTTATTTCTTTAAATTTACAGTAGCTTCCAGCCAGAATAAACCTAATGGCTGGTTGGCAATACATTATTTATTTTATAGTTGTTATACATTAATAGTTTTGCAATTTTTTTGAACAATTAACAAAATGTTAGAATTTTTATTTTACAAATATAATCATGTTAACTTTTTTGAAAAAAATTTGAAACTTTAATATGAGAGTTAATATATAATAATGACTCAAAATAATTACTTAATTTAGTAGCAACACATCAAATGTTAATTAAAATAAAATTTACAAAATATAATATTTTATAATGTAGTATGCCCTAACGTTTTATATACAATTTTAAGTTTAAAACCAAAACACTATAAGACTGTATAATAAAATAAAGAAAAATATGCAGTTCATTTTCACACACAAACAAAAATAAAAGTGACACAGCCCTTCTTGGTCTATCTGAAACAAAAGGACTTTAGTATAATAATATGGTTTCACAAAGCAAAATACAATAGAATAAAACAGAATTATGTTTTATATATGAAATTTAACATAAAGTACAATGAGTACCACAAATTTAAATATAGTCCTATACTTAATTCAAGCAAATAAAGTTATTCCATTTAATAATGCAAAATTAAGACGGAGAGAAAAAAGCAAAACAAAACAAGAAAACCAAAAACTTTAATTTAATTAAAGTTAAATAAATTATATTATCTTATTTATTTCTGATAATAATTATTATATTTTAAATAATATTTTATAAAAGTGGTTATTAGATGAATTACTTGATTTAACTAAAATTATTTACTCAAAGCTTTATTTATTACGTTAGTGCACGTATAATATTGAAAAGAAATTAAAAAAATGGGGTGCAAAAAATATAAAAATTTAAAAATATTGCATCAGGCCATACATTCTCTATAATAGTATTTTTTCATAATTTTACCCTAAAAAAGGGGCGTGTCTTTAAAAAAAATCGCGCCTGCGGCGGGCTATTGGGAGACTTAGCCCCCCAAACCCCCTGAGGGCTATTCTCAATCTTTATCTTCAAGAACCCCCCCTTGAACAAATCCTGGCTACGCCACTGGTTCACGATCTTCTGTACTGCATCATACTCTGCATGTATATACGTATATAGTATATACAAGTATTCAAAACATGTTATGAGGAATGAGCTAGGTTGCTACACAATAGTAGTCCAGGCGCGAATCCAGGAGGAGGAGGGGGGAGGGGGGCGCGGTCCTCTCCAAAATTTCGGATTTAACATTTTAACATGGACATTATAGCTATAGGCATTTTCCCCACTCCAAATTTTTTTTTCAACATTGGCCTTATTATATGAAAGGGGACACGTCCCCCGAAATTTTTTTCTGAATATATAACGCGCCTGTAAACAATACATTGTTACTATATTGTTATATTACATTTATTCTACAAAATAAATATGAATTAATATAACATTTTATATTTGTAGTTTTATAATTGTACTCTAGCTATACTGTAGGTATATTATAGTATATATATAAAAAAAATATAAATATAATTGATTAAATTGAATAAGTACAGTACATATAATATATATATATATATATATACCCGTGGATACCGTAAATGTTATACGTATTATACAATTACATAAAAATTATAGTGATCGAGCGGGGCACAGTGCATTGATACATGCATGATGATTGACCGTTAGATCACCGAAGACAAGCAATAAAGTTCGAATAAAATAAAAAATTACATTGCTTCCTCTCTGGAGTAAATTCGTCTCGCTTTCTAACCCAGTGCAGTGCCATGTTCACAGTACGTGATGCACTTGTGGCTTTGTGGGCATCGCGCGATTTGGTCCATTATTGTTAAAAAGTAGAAGGGTATATATATATATATATATATATATATATATATATATATATATATATATATATATATATCCATTCTGACTGAGGTTTTCCAAGGTTCCCTTAGTCTCCTCTGACGTATATGCTAAATATTTATACCAGTTTTCATCGATATAGATATTGGAATTTGACCCCATGACATCTCGATGACTTCACTGCGTCAATCTTTGTCCTTTAGCTCGATGACGTCACAGAGTCAAATTCCAAAATCTATTTCGATAGAAACTGAGGTAAATAATTGGCACAGGTGAACATTGATAGTATCAAGCAAAAGAGAATAATTTGATGTACACTCGTCACATTGGAAAATTACCCACTTGCAGCCTTTTGTTAATCACCAAGCCCTGTGTTATTCTACGTCTACGGCGGGGCATGGTGATTAACAGGGCTGCAAATTGCAAATTTTCCGAGGCGACGACTGAACCATGCAAGTGAATGTTTTATTCAATTTGAAGAAGATTACATACGGGTGCGAATTATGCACAACAGCTACAGAACCCATATAACATTCCCACTTGTAGCCATGGAAACCAGTTGACTTTTCATCGATCGCCTCATTCAAATTTATCGAGATGAATTATGTAGTACATCATGCGTGCTGCTTATGCACAGTTGATTTCAAAATAATTAAATTATTGTAAGACATATAATATTATATTTGTGTTACATAAATTATAATAATGTTAATCTAAACAAATTTAGTATTAATTAATTAATTTAATTTAGTATATATATATATATATATATATATATATATATATATATATATATATATATATACATATATATAAATTCAGGGTAACAATTTTTTTGGGCGCGATTCACGAAGCAGTTAGCCAGGTTTCTAACCACGTTTATAGCTTAACCACGTTTAACTATACCTGTTGTGATAAGTGACAACCACCTAATTAAACGTGGTTAAAGCTAAAAGTGGTTAGAAACCTGGCTAACTGCTTCGTGAATCGCGCCCATTGTTTATAAAATAAACCTATTAATAGCATTACCAATACAAGAACTTTTTATTTTGTGCACTATACCAAATAGGGAGGGGGGAAGTTTAAAAACGGCCCACTATTTAAATCACTTACAATTAGTTCTTAATTAAAAAAATCCCACTTTTGTGGAAATACATTATTGATTACTCTTTGGCTAACTAAGGATTACAATTTTTTTCAGATTTTTTTGGAGCAGTATTCCTCACTTTAAATTTAAATACATGAAAAATACAGATCTATTGATGAGTATTTGCCATTCATGAGTTATTAATTTACAAAATGCTCACATATTTTGAATTTCTATATAAAGATTGATTTTATACACTGCAATGTCAGCTGGTGAGCAGAGCTGGTCTCAGAGTCATTGAGTTATTTTGATTATTCCTCAAAGAAAGAATAAAATAAGTTCCTTCTTTATATATTATAATAACTCTGTAATTATAATTATTATAATTATGTTTATTTAAAATTATTGTAACTCTTCTAAAACTTCATGGCACAACATTATTATACGCGCGGTTTAAGCAAATTCAAGTTTTTTATATATATATAAAATTAAGTGCCATTTCTTGTTTCACAAAACTATAGTCACTTTTTCTTATTATTATTAAATTTAAGAGGGCCAGATCCTAATTTCCACCGAGATTAATGCCTGAACCGATTATGATATTTTGTTTACTTATTTATTAATAGTTATATACTAGTGGACAAACAAATAAAAAACTTTTTTCCAAAATACAAAGTTTCAGATATATTTATGAAGAAAGCACGGTAAAAAATTAAGATTTTGATTAAAAAAAAATGTAGAGTTAACAAAATTTTAAAATTACTAATATTATACAATAATTATTATCAAATATACGCCTCAAGAAAAAAGTTGAGTAAATAGTAAAATATATAATATGATATTAAAATATATAATAGTGGTCTTCTATATCGAAGCAACATATATGTAGAAGAAATCACACCTTAGAAAAAAAAAATCCAAAGTCAGATTGAATGAACACGTCGTTTCACATATAAAATGCACCGATAGGTGGCATGAAAAAAAAAAAAAACTCTATCTTTGATTCAAATCTTCAATGTTAACTTCTCATAAGAATTTTCTTTAATTTGTGTACTGCTGTATAATTAATTATATTTCTTCGGTACCAAAGTGAATACTTTTTTTACATATTCGGGTAGCTATGAATGATTCTAATATTACTGTGGCTCAATATTTACGTACGATGCCTATAGTTATTTTACAATTAATTATTTAGTTTAAAAACCATTGGTTGCTTCAAGCACTAGCTCCCGCGGCCGCAGCAGCCGGTGATACGACAAGAAGAGGGCTGCATGGAGAAGGTACCTGGGACTGCAGGCAATATTGAGAATACCCGGTGTGTGAAAACAAAGCTTCGCAAAAATATTCCATCGATACATCGACGAAGGTTTCATGCCATTATTGATTGTCTGATTTGTCTGTCTGACTACTCTGACGCCAAATCACTCGTAGAATACATGCATGCAATAAATTCGCTTTTCATGCTAAAGTGAATCCCAAGAATTTATTTGTTTGAAATTGTTTGCCATGCAAAATGCTTTAAAAGACAATAATTTCCAATATCTTTATTAACCTAAAGAATGTTTTCATGCTTCGTGGTAGGTTTCAGATTTTTATTTCTTTTTGGAAAATAACTAATAGTAAGGAGTTTTTTTGAAAAAAAAAAATAATAAGTACTTATTTTTAAAATATAATGTATTTTCTAAGCTCTTTTGTTCAGTAAAAACTATTTTTTTTTTCATCAAGACACGAAAAATATACGACAAAACAGAGGGCAACAAATAATTTCAGCAATGTAAGGATTATATATATATTATATAATATATGTACGACCAGCTTGAAAGAAAAATATAATGACTTATTACAACAGTAGTAGGGTATTACAAGGGTATTACAGTATCACAAATCTTAGTTTACGTGTGGATTCAAATGCGCGCGGCGGACATTTTGAAAATAAAGATTAAGGATCTTTTGGAAGTCGCCATTCAGTCTAGACTGTCTGGGCTTGGCGCCATAGTGTCTACAGGTATTCTAAGATTTGTTAGACTGTACAACAATACGTATTATTATGTGTTTTTACCAAATAATAATTAAAAATCTCTTCATTGTATTTTCATTGGGTTGGATGGAAGAGTGGGCCTAAATCCCGTCCTCAATAATGACGATTTCATTTACAACTTTTATTATAAGCCATTTAATTAGTTAGCATTTTACTTGCACGATACTTCTTACATATGATAAAGCAATGTATTTAAAGATCATACTTTCAAATATAAAAACGTAAAGTCGAAGTATAACTAAGTATTATTGTGCTTTGCAGAGTGCATGCGCTGCGCACTGTCTTATGGGGATGCCGCGCGGTATTCCACGGTCTTGCTCCTGCCGGTTAGGCAAACCACGCTAAAATTTCTCGTTACATTGTCCATCCAAGATTGAAATAAAAATACTGGATTAACATAATTATAATAATTACGTTGTTAGTGGTTTATGTTCATATTGATCTTGTTTTTCATCAGTATTATCGTATTATTATTAGTTATGGCAAAATTAGAACGTTAATAAAAAAAAAATATTAAGATGGCCTTAATTAATAAGTATAAAATTCAGTTGCATTTTTCAGGTAAATGGTATATTAACGCAATTATTTAGTTAGTATAATACAATCTTTCATTTTCGGGTGACAAGCGAACTGTGAGCAAACGGTATAAAGGTAATTAAATAATTAAATAAATAAATGATTAAATGATTAAATGAATAAATGAATAAATAAATAAATAAATAAATAAATAAATAAATAAATAAATAAATAAATAAATAAATAAATAAATAAATAAATTAATAAATAAATAAATAAATAAATAAATAAATAAATAAATAAATAAATAAATAATTAAAATAAGGGGTATTCTTAGGATAATATAATTAAAACATTAAAATGTATTTGTTGATAATGGGTTGGCTACACGGCCGATTTTAAGTGGCGGAAACGAAAGAGGAGGTGCTGAAATGCAGGTGTGAATTTTATGCGAATTTTTTGAGCACTGTAACTTTGTATAAATGCAGTTTTAAAAGATGCATTTCACCTGGAAGCCATCGCCTACCGCCTTTGACGTCATCGATATGTCAGGTTCGGTTCACTATAGATATGCATACCTGTACGCACCTGCATAACAGGTAGCCAATCAAAAACAATCTAGCCAAAATTCAAAATTTCAAATGCCTAGCCTGATCGAAGTGGATGAGTTTTAAAACTTAAAAAATGCACATTATTCCATGTACGCGCGGTACTGTAAAAACACACTGGGAGATAAGTAATATTACAAACGTACCTTTCATCATATTTAAATAATAGAAATTGTTTCTCAAATAGTTTCATTTTATTGAAGAGAAGATGCAATATCAAGTCCTTCCACCACTAGTCAGTTTTTAAATGATTGGCGCCGTTAGCAGCAATCAGCCAATGAAAATGTGTAAATTTATCATACTGGACTCCTTCCGTATCTGCTGAATATCTATTGAATTATTATATTAAACCTAAAATTGAGTCTCTTTTCTTATCTACGAAGATAGTAGGATGCCGTAGGATTCATATTTAAATTTATTAAGACCCTTGAATCATAATTTTTAAATGTCTTTTCAACCCCCTATTTGCTGCTGCTAAAACCATTAGTGGAATGATTCAAAAATAAATAGAGTTTTAATTTCAACTTTCCTAGCATGGGCGTCTGTGGCCAAGTGGAAGTACACTTGTCAACCACGGAGATTCGAAGTTTTAGGTTCAAATCCCCTCTGGGTCATTTTATATTTTTAGTAGCACGAGGAAGTTTATTTCACATTTTTAATGCAGACGGGGTAAAATAATATTATTATTTCCTACAATATAATTATATTATACTATTATAAGTCACACTTTTTCATATAAATACGCACTTCAAAAACTTTGCAAAAAAAAAAAGCGTGTCATACAATGATAGAAAAATTAATAACAAATCATAAAAAAAACAAACAATTTTACCCCGTCTGAATTAAAAATGTGAAATATACTTCCTCGTGCTACTAAAAATATAAAATGACCCAGAGGGGATTTGAACCTAAAACTTCTGCGTGGATGACAAGTGCACTTCCACTAAGCCACACATGCCCATGCTAGTAAAGTTGAAATTAAAACTCTATTTAATTTTCAATCATTCCACTAATGGTTTTAGCAGCAGCAAATAGGGGGTTGAAAAGACATTTAAAAGTTATGATTCAAGAGTCTTAATAAAGTTAAATATGAATCCTACGGCATCCTACTATCTTCGTAGATAAGAAAAGAGACTCAATTTTAGGTTTAATATAATAATTCAATAGATATTCAGCAGATACGGAAGGAGTCCAGTATGATAAATTTACACATTTTCATTGGCTGATTGCTGCTAACGGCGCCAATCATTTAAAAACTGACTAGTGGTGGAAGGACTTGATATTGCATCTTCTCTTCAATAAAATGAAACTATTTGAGAAACAATTTCTATTATTTAAATATGATGAAAGGTACGTTTGTAATATTACTTATCTCCCAGTGTGTTTTTACAGTACCGCGCGTACATGGAATAATGTGCATTTTTTAAGTTTTAAAACTCATCCACTTCGATCAGGCTAGGCATTTGAAATTTTGAATTTTGGCTAGATTGTTTTTGATTGGCTACCTGTTATGCAGGTGCGTACAGGTATGCATATCTATAGTGAACCGAACCTGACATTTCGATGACGTCAAAGGCGGTAGGCGATGGCCTCCAGGTGAAATGCATCTTTTAAAACTGCATTTATACAAAGTTATAGTGCTCAAAAAATTCGCATAAAATTCACACCTGCATTTCAGCACCTCCTCTTTCGTTTCCGCCACTTAAAATCGGCCGTGCAGCCAACCCATTCATTTATTTAAACTTCCCTGTATCATTCTTAATATTTAGTATAACATTCACCCATTTCAATGAATATGTTAATTTAGGGTAATAGAATTAATACATTATTTACTTTTAAATTATATTATATCAGTCCAGCTCATGATTTTGTATAATGAACCAGTATTGAAGGAAACTCCAAACACACACAATGGAGTATCGCCATCTTTTTTTTATCACAGAAATGGATAGAGGGTGCTACCCTTATTTTTTTCAGATTTTTTAGAGCCCGGGAAGTATTTATAAAAAATTATTGAAAGTACTTTTTGTGACGTCATGAGGTGGCAGGTTCTATCCTTTTCTTAATTAAGGAGCGGCGTCTCGTGACATCATAAAAAGAACTTTCAATATTTTTTTTTAAAGATAGTTCCCGGTCTCTAAAAAATCTGAAAAAAATCAGGGTATCATAACTTTGCACTTTGCACCCTCTATCCATTTCTGCAATATAAATAAAATTGAGGTCGATACTCCATTATGAGACATAAATGCATTTATTTTTATAATTAGCCCCCTCCAGGGGCTTCATTGAACAAATCCAGCACATAGTTCAGACATTGAGCCTTAAAAGTATTGTAATTTTGCCATGAAATTGAAAACTGAATGTTTTCAATAAAATATTAAAAAAAAAATAAACATGTGTAATGTATATGCTATTCTTATGAAAATATTAATAAAACCTCTGAAGCATCTAAGACCACTGTAAGACGAGTTCCTGAAATTTAGAACAATAAAAAGATTGTAGAATTTAAAAATTTACTCGTAAAAAAATGTAGCTAAATGTTATGTATCTAACTTATTATTCTGATTCTAATAGTTAGAGAGTGAATAGGAATTATCCTGTATACGAAAAGATAAACAATGATTCACACTATAGAAGTTTATTACTAAGATCACATGTAAGACTCTGTATAATAACGCGCTCAGTTTGGATGCACAGCTATTCAGTCCGGCGGCCAGTGCAAGTCTCACGACGAAGGTCGGGGTCACGGCACTCGCTGCTACATGGAGGGAGTTAGAGTGGGGGGAAATTCCTAGCTTACTGCTGTGATAAGAAAAGCGCGGGAATAGTAAAGCCAGCCCCTACGATAATAATACATCAGGCCTGATATCAGTCTGATATCAGGGGGTATCAGTCTGATATCAGGGGGTATCAGGCTGATATCAGGGGGTATCATGCTGATATCAGGGGGTATCAGGCTGATGTCAGGTCACATCAGCCTGATATCAGGGGGACATCAGGGCTGTATCAGCCTGATATCAGGGGAGTGTCAGGCTCCATTAGTTATAAGTTTTAACGCTAGGCGGCACCATTGTTGCATCAAAGGAGAAAGGTTTGTTGATAGAAAAATGGCAGCTACTTCAGGAGAGGAGAAAATCAACAAATAATGGTAATTAAACTATAATTCTTTAGCTTATAAGTTGTTTTGGGGGTAATATACTATGTGGGGTGTCTTTTGCAGCAGGTATTTTAGGACTCTGAGGCCTGAAATATTAAAAAATCCACCGTCTTGCTGCCTATAGCTGTGGACCATGGGACAACAGTCGAGCCAGCTAGAATAAAGGCCACCTAGCTCCTAGCTGCACAACAACGCATTTGTATTTAAATTTTCTTCAATTTGTTTTATTGATTCTTTATTTAGTGTTAATGATGATAGTGTTATTTATTTAATTTAATTCTAATAATAAAATGTGTTTTTATCTATTATAGTCCAAAATGGTAGCCATCAGGCGTTATAGTGAGGAAACCATCAGGGAACTATCAGGTGGAGACGTCAGGGAAACATCAGGCTAGCCTGATGTCAGGTTTCTTCTGTCCACTTCCTGATATCAGCCTGATATCAGGCTGCCCTGACATCAGCCTGATATATTATTATCGTAGGGGAGGTACAAGCGGGAGTAATAATTACGTTAAATTACAAGGCTTATACATCACACTAAATTAAAAAAAAAATGTGTTTCTATAAAAGGTATGTTGACTTGACAGATATTAATACCATACACAAAATTTCTTCCTACTCGATTAACTACTTGGTAAATCCTAAACACTTTTTTAAATTTTTTTTTCATTTATTTTTATTTTTTATTGCGGCTACAATAATTGACTCAGAGGATTAACCACTCAAGAATTATACATTCTAGCTACTGATTTGATGTCTAGATAGTCGAGTGGAGAATATACTTCATTTTTTTTTCAGATGCTCTATGCCTTGAAACTAAATGTCCCAAAACAAAAAAGTTTCAATTTTCAAAATTTGAGACACTGGAATTTTTTAAAAATTTTCCTGCTTTTGAATTTAGCGCCAAAACGTGACTTAGAAACTGCCTAACAGGCGAATTTTCCTGCAATAAATTAAATTTTCGATTATCACTCTTAAAGTAAACTGATTATAGGGACAAAACTATTGATACTAAGGTAGAAAAACCCGCTGATTTTGATCGTGTTACTGAAATTTATAGCCAATTACTCTTTGACCTTATCTTTGACGCTCAAACTATATGATATCAGGCAGATTTTGTGTGATAACTAGGGAGTTTCTACGTTACAGATTTCAGGTTTGCGCACGGGTTGCATACTTTGCCCCTTATTCTATAAATCCCTTCAGGGTCCCCAAATTTGATTGAAAAAACTTGAAACAAATGTCAAACTTATTGTTGTTATGAATCCTATTATAATGTAGTAGTAGTTAAATTAAAATTGAATTCAATTGCAATTGAATTCCCCATTAAGAAACCTCGATTTCATCGACCTTTAGTTTAAATCCACCAAAGTAGCCACGTGCCTATTTGAGCATCAATGACCATTGTTCTTGCGTAATGCCGTCACTGATAAAAAATATCAAGACGCAGGTGGCAAAAGCGTTCATGCTAACGTCATAGGGATTCGACATGGTGTTATAGTGCTCGCGGCAACAGCAGCCGCTCTGATTTTAGACTGACATTGGAAAATACAAATGAAACTTACATTGATAAGAAATAAAAATAGGTCATAATGGGGTACTGACCGGTATTTGAGTTAGCAATACTAGTAAAAAGTACTGTGAATTCTATGAATAATGAGCCCTATTAGAGCACTCTACGACAATTTGCTTTTTTATATGAATTTTCAAAACTTTTTTTGATGACCTCATACCATTGAATCTTAAATGAGAAAATGCATCAGTTAACATTGCTAAAATGAAAAGTTATTGAGGTAGGAATTTGAAACCTTCATTAATTATCGTGATTCTAGCAACTAAAAACCTTGCAAATGAAGTTTTGGTTACATTTCAATATTAAGTATGGGATTTTGCAATGTTAACTGATCTATTTTCCCATTTAAGATTCAATGCAATGACGTAATTTTTGAGAGGTTTTAAAAATTCATATAAAATCAGGAAATTCAGGAAATTGTCGTAGAATGCTGTATTAGGGCTTGTTCTTCATCAAATTCTCGTGCCTTTTGAAATATTGACAAAAACTTGAAACTTTTTTTTTTGGTCAGTACCCCATTGTATAAAAAAAGTGTTAATTTTAAAATATTATAAAAAAATGCAATTTCAGAATACAGTTACTAATAATACTAACTATATATTTTCTTTTCTTTCTTTTCTTTTATTTATTTATTTTTTATATTTTTATATATTTTTTAAATATTTGCAATTTATGGAATCTAGAAATTAACTCTCAAGGATTAACTTGCTATTATATGACAATGTGTATTAATTATTTAAATATGATACAAAATTTCAGTTTAACATAAATTTTATCTTGTTTTAATATTCCTGGAAGTGGAATTACTTCGAATCAAGAGGACAGTTGCGCACGGCGCAATCTCCCACCCCTTTCTTCCTTACCGTGATATTCACGCAGTTCAGTAATCAGCGAGCGCGGAGCAGTGCATGCAAACGAGCCGCGGTGCTTGCAACTACCAGTTGCATTTGGTGAGTGACTTTATTTAATTTTTCGATATCATGAATGTCGTTGCACGAGTTTTTTTTTTATATTTTTTCTCTTTCCGGTTTTTTCACGAGTTATATAGTTACTATATACTTATATTTACTTACATATTTACTATATTTATGTAGTAAATATTTATTATATAAATATGTATTATATTTATAATATATATATATATATATATATGTATAAATATTATATATATATGTATATATTATATATATTTATATATATTTATTATTTTATATTTTTATTTATATATTAATATTTACTTATATTTTGCAATACCTTATATATATAATGCAATCATAAATATATTTCAAATCAGAGTTGCTTGAATTTAATGATAATATTGATAATAATAGCTGTAATTAAAATATGTATGTATTTTTTTAATTTATATGAAACTTCAGTCAGTTAAATAAGGTGTTGCATCTTGTGTCGAGAGAATGTTTGAGATTTCTTCAGTTTACCTTTTTTTTCTGAATTCTGTATCGACAACTTTGTGCATTTTTCACGGCTAAGTATTCAACTATACATTGAATTATCCCTTTATTGTCCAAATTTAGCTCCTACATTGAGTAACATACTTAATTGTTACTATGCGAAATGTATCCCCAATTTCACAACATTTATATTCTATTTCTAATTTAAAAAATTGTTGAATTTTGAGAAAAATATTACGGTATATTATATTATATGCTTACATCAGTTTTCAAGTTTTGTATACTTATTGTATATGGTATTTATTATTTTTTTTAATTGCTAAGTTACTGTAATTTATTTCTTAGTCTAGCTTTAAACTTTAAATATTAATTATAAAAACAGAACTAAATAAAAGTATATTTTAAATACACCTAGTTTCAAATTTTCTATCAACAGTTTAGCAGTTGTAACTTATAAAACATTTCCTTCTATAGATTTTGAACGGTTAAAACGTTAAATTTGTAGTTAAAAAATACATCGCGATTTTGTATCATTTATACTGAGCAAATCATTATTTTTTAAGATGCTTGTTGCAGTAAATTTTGAGTATAATAGCCTCAGTACCAATGATTTTTCTTCCAATGAGATATTAGAATGTAAAAATTTTAGTGGCTTAATCGAAAAAAGGGGTAAAAATATGGTACTGTGAATTTTTTCATATTTTTCTGAGACCGGGAACTATATTTAAAAAAAAAATTGAAAGTCTATTTTGATGACGTCACGGGCGGTACTCCTAAAGAAAAAGGATAGGGCAGTGCCGCCCGTGACGTCATAAATAGACTTTCGATAATTTTTTAAAAATAGTTCCCGGTCTCAGAAAAATCTGAAAAAATTCACAGTACTATAATTTTTTACCCCTCCTTTCGATTAAGCCACTAAAATTTTCACATTCTAATACCTCATTTATATCCTACATATAGTACGTATCTCAAAAACCTGAGCCTAATTTGCTTTTTGTTATTTTCTCCAAAACTAACTTTTATTTTCACTCTTATGCCCATAGAAATTTAAGGTTTTTTATTCCTCTAAAAAATTTAGATTTCTGAAATGTTATGTAAATGTAAGTAAATTGATTAATTCTGTTCATATCAAAGCATTTTCAAATCATTGCCCTTTAATCATATAATCAATGCAAATAGTCAGCTTTATGTTAAGCTTCAAAACTTATAGTGATCATAAATAATTATTTACCATTGCGGTAGTTAATTAAGGCGATAAGATGACTCATAAAATGGAATTACTGTTAAAATTTCACAAAAGATTAAAGATTTCTCGAGGTTACATAATATATTAAACATCGCTTCATTTTTATTTTTTTTTTTTTACATGAATACATATCGTTAATAATTTTAAAAAGTTGTTATAATATCATGTTGAAAATCTGGCAGACAATTTTAATTTATTAATTTAAAATAATGAATTATTGAAGCAAATTGAAAACAAAAGATGAAAAGAGCAAAGATTATTCATAATATTTTCCTTGTTAGTAAGAAAATAATTATGTATTTATAATTAGTTTAAGCAGAATCATCGTAACCTAAAGAACACTTACTTGTCAGAGAATATCTCTCTTTGTTTTATTATTCTCAAATTATTCCTTCGAGCATCGTAGTAACGGGGTGAGATTTTTTTTTTTAATAACAATTTGGTAATTCTGTAAATTATTGAACAATGTCATGGGATGTCTATAAAACTTTTTGGCGGTGATAGCTTTTTTGAGTATAAGCTGCATATATATATATATATAAATATATATATATATATTTATATTTATATATATATATATATATATATATATATATATATATATATATATATATATATATATATATATATATATATATATATATACATACATATATATATATATATATATATATATATATATATATATATATATATATATATATATATATATATATATATATATATATATATATATATATATATATATATATATAAAGAACACTCTAGGATTCAGCAGCGTGCGAAGTCTTATAGATTGCCTGCAGTTTTGAGTGTGGCCGCAGCGCGTGTGGAAGTAGTATTTTTTTTTTCAGTACAAAATTTAATGTCAGATATATATATAAGCATTGTGTATGAGCAAGACAAGCTTTCATTCTTCCAATATTATAGCATACTATATGTATCTGTATAGATTAAAAAAAAAGGCTCTTGTAAGAAACAATGGAGTATTGTCCTCAATTTGTTTTATTGCAGAAATGGTTGGAGCGTGCAAAGTTATGCTACCCTGATTTTTTTCAGATTTTTTAGAGCCCCGAAAGTATTTTTAAAAAATTATTGAAAGTCCTTTTTGTGACGTCACAAACATTAACATGATCTTGATAATCTTGTGATTTGTAAAATTATACATTTTACATTTTTTCTTCTATAAAAATATATATATTTTTTTATAAAATTTAACTTTATAACATTTATATCATTTCAAAGAGAAGCTTAAATCCTTTAAAACAAATAATATCATGTATTACATAAATAATGAAAAATTTTTGCTTTTAAGGTTCTTTTATTATTGAATTAAACCCTTTGAAAAATACAGTTTAACATATTCTACGTGCAATTAAGGGTCTTTGATAATACATTGCATAAGCAGTATTCGATTAACTTGTCATAGTCAAAGTGATATTAGCATGGTTGTTATAACTGTCGAACATAGAACATAGACACACAATTACATGAAAATAACTAAACGTGGAGTTCAACAGCCTCGACTTATACCAAGTAATAGAGAACTTACAATTAGCCAAACATGTTCTCATAATAATTGTTTATTATTTTATAGAAAACGTTAATATGGAGGAAGAAAAAAATAATAACAATACAATTAGTGGACTGAAAAAGCAAAAAAATGCTCATACACTATGTGATCAGTGATTAGCCAATAACACATCCGAAATAGCTACGTCGTTAAGCAAAGTAATATCGTCCCATCTCATTAACGTCAGCTGTTGGTAAGATTTTAGAGAGAATTGTTAATAATAAAATTTATGATCATCTTTCTAATTGCAACCTGATCCCACCTAATCAAAACATGGCTTCCTCCCAGGACGTTCTTGTACCACCATGTTATTTAAAACTGTGGATGACGGGCTCACGTTTTTGGATAATAATAGTGGATCTCATGTCATTGCGGTGTTATTAGACTGGTGTAAAGCTTTCGATCAAGTACCACATAACCGCTTGGTCTAAAAACTAGACTATGTTTTTGTCCGTGGGTCAGTCAAGTGTTGGCTGGCAGACTTCCTGTCTGGCCGTACACAACAAATTGTGTATCAGGGTGCGTGTTCAGGTAGTAGTGATGTCACTTCCGGTGTGATCCAAGGGTCGGTTCTTGGACCCCTATTGTTCAATATATTTATGATTGACCTACCTCAAACATTTTATCCTTTTCACCACAATTGTTTGTCATATATGTTTTTTTTTGTATATGTACTTGGGTGAATAAAAAATAAATAAATAAAATAAATAAATAAAATAAATAAATAAAGGTATCATCAATTAATCTAATTAGTGAATTATTTACATTATATATTAAATCAATTACTAATTTGATATTAAGATAACAGCAATAGGATTATGTTTCATATACCTAAATTATGATGATAAAAAGTGTTTATTTTATTTTTTTTATGCACTGCTTCATATATGTGATAAGCTGGTAATAGTTATTAGGTTATTACACGACGAATTGGGACGATTATTTACTATACAAAAAAGACAAATTAATATGAGCAACCACCTGTAGCCATGGAAACCAGTTAACTATTCGTCGCCTCCATTCAATTTATGGAATTATTTAGTTCATGCGTGCTGTTTACGCACAGTTGATTTCAATGTAATCTGAATTAATTAAATGATTACAAAAGAAAACACAGGACAACACAATAAAAGCATAAATCTTTCAACAAAAGATCAAAATATAATTTATATATTTATTTATTCTCTTTCGCCTGACACTATTAATTTTCGCGTATAATATGCTACTCATTTAACCCTTTTTCTATAATGAATTTAGAGTAAATAAAGAACCAAGAGATGGCGCTGACTGCTGAAATTTTGACTGATTCTGCCGAGAATAAGGCAGTACCTACAACATTGAGACTCACAAAAAAACAAAATTGAAATGAAATACATCACTTACTAAGTTGAAATATTTGTTTATATTTGTCCGAAAGTATTTTACAACTAATTATGGGGTGTTAATTTCTGTAAAATTATGCTGTGGCTGTTGACAGAACATGTACATGATTTTACAATGTTAAACTGCCAATCTATCTTCGCTAGACGCACGTAGTTCCAGCTGTTACCATCAAGTTCACACTAACTTTATGACGTCATCTATTGTAATTTGAGTTTTTGGACGATGTTGCCATGCATCAAGTCAATCTTTGTCCGTTGGCCAAATGACGTCATCGTGATTCGACTTCACAGTCAGAGTCTATTTGCAATATCTGACTCGATAAAAACAAGGGTAAATAATTGGCATACGTGAAAAAATATAGTACTATCAGGTGAAAAACAGAGTAATTGTTCCGTCAAAAATGGCTATCTCAGTTTATCGTGTCCTCTCAAAAACGACTAACTCGTTTTATCGTGAGCCGAGATGGTTGGTTTTGCACTAGAGGTTTCCAGGCATAAAAAAAAATGTATACCTGGAAACCCATAGTGCAAAAGCGACCATCTCTGCTCGCGATAAAACGAGTTAATCGTTTTTGAGAGGACGCGATAAAATGAGATAGTCGTTTTTGACGTAACACCATCGATATTAAAAAAACAAACAGATAAACACCTCTTGTTGGGAGTTTCATGCTTCTTTAAGTGGTTTTACATTATCGATATCGAGCTAGGCAGGCACGGCGCACTTGCTTAAAAATTGTATGGCAGCCATGTTGGTAAGAGAAATTCGATTCTCTCGTAGTGAGGAGCGATATTATCGCCAACATAGATGCCATACGAAATTGAAGCAAGTATGCCGTGCCTGTCCCTGCGCGTCATCGTTCCATAGAAATTTACCTATTTAAGGCTATTTGCAGTAGCGTGCAGTTCTCACAGTCAGTGCAGCCAGTGTGACTTTTCCGAACTTGGAAGGAATGAAGGCGCGGACAGGAAGTTAAAGAAAAAACGAACAAGTGAAATAATAATAATAATAAATGAGCATCCAGCTACGGGATGGGTGTAGGCTCTTCTTTGGCTCGCGGTACGTGTCCCCCCGCGCTCAGGAAGGACATGCGGGTTGGGGGTTGCCTTGCGAGTGTGACCTCTGGCCCGTAGCCTGTGGTTTTTGAACCACAGGGAAGCCCAAGATGCATCCCCACCTCTAAGTTCCCTGGTTAAATGCATCCAGCACCCAAGAGTGCTAGCGGAAATGTGTCCCACCGAGCCTAGGAGAGAACCTGCCCGAAAGGCTGTGTGATGGGCTATTTGCGGGTTGACCCGGGAAGCCCTCATTGCCCGCAGCTGAGTAGGAGTCACTGGATCGTAACATCACCAACAGGATCAGCGGGCGCCTGCATCTTGGTCCAATTGGGTCCGGTGCTGGTGCTAAACCACCCCAACTAGGTTGGGAGTTATAAACCCGAATAATAATAATAATTAAAAAAAAAAATGTAATATAGGACCTTACGCAACAATCTTTGTATTTGTGTTAAATTTGGGTTACATTTTTTTTTTCATCAAAATTGCTTTCAATTATTTCATTTGTTAATTGAGTTTTATAAAAATTTTAATATTATTATCAGAAATGTTAATAATGATGTTAATAAGACTTTGGTTTTTAATACATGGCAATGGAAGTTTTATGTTCTATATAGGTTACACTATAAAACATGCAAATGCAAACTACTTTCATTAATTTATAAATCTGATACGAACAACTTGACAAAAAAAAAAAAAAAAAAAAAAATTGTGACTCAGACTAGAGATAATATGATCCGATAATTAGACATTTGAAACCAGCTCTAATTTATACGACCTTTTATTTTCTTCTAAAACCCTATATAAAGAAGTTAGTGAATTTTGTGAAAAGAAAAAGGCGGCAGTGATGTGAAAGTCGCGCGAAGATTGATCCGCGAATATGCGCATGCGAATATACGCGCATATGCGCGAAAGATACATTCAAGATTGCGGCCGCCCGCAATTGAAATCACATGAACATCTCGGCAACCTGAAAGGCCGATTGCATCAATGGACAAGTAGCATCAATATTTTTTAGTAGCTCAATCGAAAGAGGAGGTCGAAAAATACACCTGTGAATTTTTTTAGATTTTTATCTGTACTTCACCATGCCTAAAATAGAGGTCACGTGACCTGGAGGCAGCGCCCGTGACGCCTGTGACGTCATTGAACTGTTTGGTCAAACAAACAATCGACTTTATAACGCTTCTAAACAACCACGTTGCTATGGAAACAAGCAACAATTAATTTATTGTTTACAAGTGTTATATAGACGACCGTTTGTTTTACCAGACAGTTCAGTGACGTCACAGGCGTCACGGGCGACGCCTCTCGGTCAAGTGGCCTCTTTACATCTCTATTTTAGCCATGATGTAGTACAAATAAAAATCTCATAAAATTTACAGGTGTATTTTTCGACTCCCTCTTTCGATTGAGCTAATAAAAAAAAATTGATGCTACTTGTTCATTCCATGATTAAATTACTCTAATTTAATCCAAACATTAATTAAGCAAGGGATTATACCAAGAAAAATACGAAAAGACTCTTTGTAGCATTTACTGTAGATTTAACCAGTCTTAAATCTTAAATTGCTATTTTTGTGGCGGGAAAGTCAAATTTCGCGAATATGCGCGCATATTCGCCGCGAATATGCGAGGACTAACATCACTGAGAAAAGCATTATTTGCTATAAAAACATTTATCATTTCAGAAAATTTACCTCTAATATATTTTTCACATTGCATTTTTATTATTTTTTATGAGTATTTCAGCTGTAAAAACAAGAATATATATATAATATATATATATATATGTAATATATATAATATATATATTTATTTTATTTTTAAACAGTTGTCACAATATAAATGTCAAATTGATATCTATATGAAACCAAAGTTTGTGTCATAATATACTCATGTACAGTACTAGGCAAAGAGAAGACAAAAATTATATATATTTGTATTTGTATTTATTTAGTGCACATATAGAACCGTAAGGTACAAAATGCATGTTTACAATATTTTAGTATTGCAATATCTATAAAAGAAACATAAAAATTAAAACATATTATCATCAGTTTTATGTTATTATTACAATTACAATCATACATATATATTAGAGTATTATCTAGTCAGTCCACAAAACCTGAGAAATAAAAATTTTATATAAAAAAAAAACAAAACATTTTTATTAATAGAAAAGATCTGAAACCAATTCTTTATTATATTACTATATATTATTAAATCAATCTATTACATGGAAAGCATTTACATTATTTAAAGCTGTTCTTTTCCTTGTTATGGCATAATTATTGTTCTGCAGTAAAAATTCAATCAGTTTTGACCGAAACTGTTGATTACTAGGTAGATGTTTTAAGGTATCAGGAAGATTATTGTACAGCTTTGGGCCTAATAAATATAAGCTTTGCTTTTCTTATTCAGATTTAGCAACATCTTTATAAATTTTTTAAGAATTTCTCGTGTTATGGCCGGTTATTTTTTCATTTGTCGTAAAATTGTCAATATTTTTCCTTACAAACATTATCATGGAAAATATGCATAAACAAGGAAAATTTACTAGGCCTATTTTTTGCCACAAGCTATTACAACTTACTCTAGATTTTGCTCTAACCATACAACGTACAATATTTTTTTGACACTTAAATATTGAATTGTTTTGGCACTGATCTGATGATCCCCAAAGAAGTATACCATATGTTAAATTGGACTCAACATATCCATGATATACAACTTTTAGGGTGTCTAAGTTACATACCTTTCTAAGCTGCTTCATTGCAAAATTTACATAATGCAGCTTCTTTTTCAAATATTCAATATGTTAATTCCAGCTGAGTTTATCATCAATTATTAAACCAAGATATTTACAAGTTTTTACTAGTTTCACACCAGATTGTGCTTCAAATTGTGCTTTTGTGTCATCTGATTTATTAAACAACATAAAATTTGTTTTGCTATGGTTCATGATCAATTTATTTTGATTAAGATAAACTTGCAAGAGTTACATAGCCTTTTTCTTATTTATTTATTTATTTATTTATTTATTTATTTATTTATTTATTTATTTATTTATTTATTTATTTATTTATTTATTTATTTATTTATTTATTTATTTATTTATTTATTTATTTATTTATTTATTCTCTTTTGGCTATACATAATACAACATAGAGACAAAAAAAACTTATAAATATAACTTAAAAATGAAACATGATACAATATTATATGCACTTAGAAATATTAAAACAATTAAAGCAAACATTAAAATAACATTCATACACATATATAAGTCAAGATAATACATCATAGTGGCATTTATCCCCTATGTTATATTCTTAAAGGTATACAGGCCTCAAATTACAAATTAGACAGACATTAAGTGTTGCTCAAGTTTATAATCAACATTCGTATTATTTTTAGTTTTACCTGCGCGCGGTGCGTCTGTGCGAAGTCGCGCTGTAATGTAAGTCCTTGCTGACGTCACAACTCACAGCTAGCACTGATTAGCATTGAGTTGTGACGTCATCAAGGACTTCGTGACGTCATCAAGGACTAAATTTCTTACTTTGAACTGCGACTTCGCACGGATGCATCACGCGTGGAAAAAAATGATGCGAATGTTGATTATATACTCTAAACCCACTTGGTGACTGTCTATTTTGTATTTTGAGGCCTGTATGCCTTTAAGATTGATATATTCTTTTACTGAATAAAACTGGTGCGCTAATAGAAACTTTTTTAGTTCTTTCGCAAATTTTTTATTACAATCAATGTTTTTAATTGCCGTTGGCAGTTTATTATAAATTGTTATAAGGTCAAAATGAGGACATTTGAAATTTTTTGGAAGGTGAGGATCATTTCTGATTCTTGTATTATGATTATGAAGGGTGGCGTTAGTTTCAAAAAGTCCGGGTTGATTTCTTACAAATTTTGCACTTTCTAGTATATACAAAGAAAGCAATGTTAGGATTTTTTGTTGCATAAAAGTTTTTTTACATGCTCTGTTTTTTTGAGATTATAAATTACCTTAAGTGCTGATTTTTGTAGTGAAAATAGTGTACTAGCATCTTTTGTGTTCCCCCATAATATTATAGCATATAAAAGATGCACGTGTACATGTGCATAATACAATTGTTTATTTAAGTTTTCTGAAAATTTTTTATTAACATTTCTTAACACGTGAATTCCTTTTGCGATACATTTTGCCTTTGAGTGCCTAACATTGTAGGTCGTCTCTTATTGTTTCACCTAAGTATTTTACTTCCGTATCTTTTTTTATGTTTTGTGGTTGAATTGTTATGCGTGGGGTGAAATTATGTTCTTTGCCTTTTGATTTGAAATATATGAATGTAGTTTTTTGTGGATTGAGTAATAGTTTGTTCTCTGAACTCCAGTCTGTGAGTTCCTCCGTAGTTTTACATGCTTTCTCTGTGAGTTGCGAAACAGTGGTTGCGATGGTGGCGCATGCGGTATCATCCGCGTACTGCACTTTGTCGTCCTCTGTTATCGCATCTGACAGATCGTTGGTGACTATTGCGTACAGTATCGGGCTAAGGGAGGACACCTGTGGGACCCCTAGGGTTGTTTTGAGTTCCTTGAAAATTGCACGTAGTATTTTATTGTCTGTTTCGTACAAGAAAGACACTATTTGTGACCTGTTAGTTAAAAAATATTTAATAAAATTTTGTTCTCTCCCTTGTACCCCATACGTTTCTAATTTTTTGCATAACAATTCGTGGTCCAGCATATCAAAATCCTTTGAGAAATCAAAAAAGGTGCACGTGACTAATTTTTTGCTTGCAATGCATTGAAAACTTGCTTGATTAATGTATATACTGCGGTTGTGGTGGATTTATTCCTTTTATAGATGTGTTGTGCTTTTAGACAAAATGTTGTTAGCTTGTAGGTGTTCTTCCAGTTTGTAGGCGAAATAAGGTTTCTATTATTTTTGAGAAAGCTGACAATACTGCTATTGGCCTGAAATTTTCTGATAATATTGGGTTTCCCTTCTTACGTAAGGGTGTTACTCTCGCCGTTTTGAGCGCGGTGGGAAAGATTCCCTGATGAAAACAAGAGTTTATTATATTTCGAAGCAGAGCGGCGATATGATTGGCACAGGCTTTTAATATTGAGATAGGGATTTCGTCAATACCAGCACCAGTTTTGTTTTTATGTGAGTGTATAACTTTCAGGACATCTTTTGTACTTATTGGCAGAATTTTAATTTTATTATAATCTTTAGTATTATTTGTATTTATTGTTTTGTGTGATGTTTTTATTTTGTTGGAAAGTTCCTGCGCGGCATACCAAAATTCTTCATTTAATTTTTGGGCAATTTTTAATGGGTTATATTCTACAGTGTCATTGAACTGTACTGATTTAATATACTTTTTTTAGATGTTTTTGAGTTTTCGTTTATTATGGATCATGATGCCTTTAATTAATTTTTTTGCCGTTTTTATAAGATTATCATTAGAGGTTATTCTTGCTTTAGCCATATCTTTTCTTAGCTTTTTTAGTTTAATTTTGTATTCAGACTTTTTTGTTATGTCGACACATTTACTGGTGTAAAATAGTTTTCTTGTTTCTGCCCGTTGTTTTTTAATTTTACGAGTGATCCACCTAGGTTTTTGAATTCAATTTTTGATTTTTTTTTACGTATTTTTGGAAATGCTGTGTTAAAATGAATTTTAAATATTTCATAAATCATGTCAAATTTATGATCTGCATCCGCAGTATCATAAACTTGAAACCATTCTTCAGTGCTCAGTAAGTAGCACAATTGACTTATATTTCTTTCTGTAAAGATCCTTCTGTTTACATATTTTTGTATGTTTACTTTGTATTTGTGTGTGTGTATTGTTATGTACAACAATTTGTGATCCGAGCACCCCATGTCTAGCACGTCTGAGTCGTAGGACCGCGAGTCTATGTTAGTTATTATGTAGTCTATTTTTGTTTTTGTGGAGGAAATTGAAGTCGTAAATTCACGTGTATGCAGATCATTAGTATTATGTAACAAAAATGTACCAAGTAGTGTGACAAAACGTTTTTTGTTGTTTAGTTTGTTATTGATATTGTTTTTTGCAAGTAAATCTATATTTAAATCTCCACAGATAACAATTTTATCATTTTTTTTTTTGCATTTGTTTTTTACACATTTTATTGTTTCCTCTAGAGATTTACAAAGAAATTATCCGTCTCGATCGAGTCACAAGTTGGAGATCTGTACACACATAACAGATATATTCCCTGTGCGCTCACAGTGCTTTCAATCTTTGCAATACAACATTCTAATATTTTTTCCTCGCTATGATTGTACTTCTTTGATTTTAACATTTTTTTTTGCAAATATGGCAACTCCGCCTTTACAATATTGAGTCCTGCAGAAGTTTGAAATATTATTATAATTTAGTAATTTAAAAGATTTTAATTGTTCTGATTTTAAGTAATGCTCAGCAAGCAATGGAACATCAATTTTTTGGTTTTGTAACCAGGAATCGAAGTCATTTTGTCATTTACACAGCTGGATACTCCTTGAATAATAGTGTAATATATTTTTAGTGATTTTTTTTCAATTTTTACATTTTGGTTGCCTTAATTATTTGTGTGTGACAGATTTTGTGTATTGTTTACAACATTATTTATATATCAAGTTATAAGTTCAATAAGTTCACTCAAATTTTTGCCAGTTATTAATAATACTATATCTTCTGCATACAGAATGATTTTACAGCAACATCCTAGTGCATATTCTAAGTCATTAATAAATAGTACAAAAAGCAGTGGTCCTAATACTAAACCCTTGGGCACACCATGATTACACCCTAGTGTCTCAGATATATAAATTTCTTTCTCTCCATTCTCATTTATATCACTTATTTGTACATATTGAGTTCTATATTTTAAAAAAGATATCAAAATTCAAGACAGTTCCCCCTAATACCATAAAATCATTTTTTTTAACAATATATCATGATTGACAATATCAAAAGCCTTTTTAAGGTCTGTAAATACAGCAAGAGTAAAGTTTTTTAGTATGTTCTGCTTATTAATTGAATTTACAAGCTCAACAACAGCTGTTGTTGTTGATCTACCAGGAGTAAAGCCATGTTGACATTTTGAAAATATTTTTTGAAATACAGAAATTTTGAATCTGAATTTTTACATCGATTTCAATGATCTTAGATTTCCCCGAGAGTCCAGCAATAGGCCTTTGATTGGTAATATCTGTGGTATTTTTAACTTTTTCAACAGCTGTAACTTTGAAGTTTTTAATAATGGAGGGAATACGCCTTCACATAATAAATATGATATAATAACACTTAATGGCTTAGCAATATCTTCCCCTATACATTTTATTAGTTTATCAGATATTTCATCTGCACCAGAGGAAGTTTTATTTTTCATTTTATTAAATATTTTTAATATATCCATCTTGAAAAGAGGAAAGAAAAACATAGATTCACTTGTTCAAGGCCCATATATTTTAAATGGTGTGTCATTAATATTTTGGAGTGCATCCTTACTAACGATATAAAATATGTATTTAACATGTTGGAAATACGTTGAGGGTCTGTGTCATTGTCTCCTGTAAATGGGCATGTAATTATATTTTTTTTAAATAAATTTTGTTCTCCTTTTCTATTTCCTGTTTCAGTTTTGACTATTGTCCATACAGCTTTGGACTTATTTTCAGATTCATTAACAAATTTATACGAATAATCCCTTCTATTATTTCGTATGCTTCTTTTATATTGTTCATTTAATTTTTTAACTTTTTGTGAATAATATGATACACCCCTATGTAGATAATTGTGTATTTGTTTTCTTTTATTTTTCAAACCAGGTGTGTACCATTTCTTTCTTAATGGGTTACAATTTATTTTCTTATGTTTAAATCAGGGTTCCGGACCGGACCGTTTCAGACCGGTCATGACCGCAAAAAACCGCTCATTTTGCTTGACCGGTCATGACCGGTCCATAAATGACCGTCGATGCTCGACCGCGACCGGTCTGACCATCGATCGCGACCGGCCGGATAGCGACCGCGACCGGTCTGATCAAGACCGCGCACATTGAACGGTTATTTCAAACTACCGACCGCGATCGTAAATTTAGCGGTCTTGAAAATCTTAAAATTAAAAAAAATTTAAAATCGCTCCTTAGTGAAGAACTGAAATTAAGATCGCGGGCGGATCAACTTCACTTTATTTGCAATCGAGGTTTTCATATAGTTATACATCATTAATATATTTTATATGTTATACATATTAATATTTTAGTATATAAAATATAAAAAGTAAAAAATTTATACTCTTAAATTATAAATACATATTATTTTTCTTATTACGTACTTACTTTTTTTTTCTTTTTTATTTCATAATAAAGTACATAATTAATACTTTAAAACTGATCATGCATTTATAATTGCTGTCTGCTTGCTGGTTATTGGCGACATACTCTCGCTCGCAATGCTCAGGTATAACTAACTTGACGAGAACGAAGTACGACCGGGTCGCAATCAATCTCAACAATCAAGTTGGACCGACGATGAAGTTGAACGGGCATATACCGGAGTTTGTAAGTAATGTTTTGAGTTATGAGTAATCATTCAGGATCGACTACACATCATCATGATAACGGAAAACACAAGTTTACGAAAGCACAAATGAAAAATTGAGAAAAATTTATCCCGAATTCTTGATTCCGATTGGTCAGTAATGTCACGTGACATTCGCCAACGAATTAGAAATACTTATTATTCGTGTTAAAAGAAGGCAGCTGTAAGCCTAGTATATAATATAATTTAATATAATTATGCCCGAAAATCCCGATTATCCCGATAATATTATATTATATGCGACCGCGGTCACGGTCCGCCGCGGTCCATTTGACCGAAATGACCGCGTATTTTGACGCAACCGGTCATGACCGGTCCATTATGACCGCCGTGCCCCGACCGCGACCGGTGACGCGACCGCCGCTGCGATGAGACCACTCGACCGGTCCAAATTTTTGACCGACGAATCAACGACCGGACCGCGGTTGACCGGACCGTTTTCACCGGCGGTCCGGAACCCTGGTTTAAATGGAAAATGTGTATGAAACCTATCAAAAATTTATAGTATTCATCAAACATTTTTTCACCACACTCTTGTTGGTAAATATGCGTCCAGTCTGTTAACTTTATGAATTGTTTAAACTTTTGAATTTTGGTTTCGTTATATTCTCTTCTAAAACAAACATAGGAATTGACAGGCTTATTTACATTTCTAATACAAAGGGTCTGAGCATAATGATCAGACAATTTTGCTCTTAAAAAAATAGTTACAGTAAGAGGCATTCACAAAGCCTTAAGGCCACATTTAGGGCTCAATAATTTAAGACCAGAAATTTTGGGTCTAAAAAGCATGCCTAAAATCAGGCTTTAAATTATCGAGCCCTAAATGTGGCCTTAAGGCTTTGTGAATGCCCCTTAGTAATATCATCATCTGCTAGATTTGTAATAATATTATCAATAATTGAGCCGTCATTAGTATCTAGATTCACCTTGGTACATTCATGAATTTTAAATTTAAGTTTATAACTATTGACATTAGAAATGAAATCTGTAGTTGTCTTTTCAGTTTTGGAGATGTCAATATTATAGTCACCCATTTAATAATAACTTCGTTTTTTAGCACATTTGCATTTATCTAACATTTCTGTAAATTTATAAAAAAAGTAATTAATTTCACTTTCATTTTCTATAATAAAACTTGTATCATTGTTAATATTAGGTTTTGTACCAGATCTATATACCCCTATTATAGATATGGTCTTGTTTTTCCGTTTATTTACTTGTCATTCTACTTTCAGAGACACACATTCAAATATTTTTTCTCTGCTCAAATTCAGACCTATATCTGTAACTGTGATACAATTTACAAGATTCAGTTTCGCAAATATACACACGCCTCCATAACCTTTTTTCGAGCAAAAACACCGACAAGTATCGCACACCATGTTTCGCGCGAAGTATTGCATCTCTGGATGTATCTTCTATATGTAACGAAATATTTACAAAACGTGTGAAAAAGCTTCCTGAAATAGCCACTAGTAGCGCGGCGATCGTTATTCTGTGCCGTGACGGGTGCTGCTGTGCCGGTTCTTACCGCGCTAGACCGCACCGTGCCGATTATCAATGGTCATATGAGTTTTTTTACCAAAGCTCATTAAATATTACGCACAGTTTTATGATAACTTTCTGAAACTACCGTTTGGGGGCCAAAAATACAAATATTTGGGCCGCCGGCAAAGCTACATCCCCATGGAAGATTTTTAAAAAACTCCCATGTCTCCAATTTTGAAAATTGAAACTTTTTTATTTTGGTACATTTAGTTTCAAGGAATATATATATTAGAGCATCTGAAAAAAAAATATATAAATGTAGGAGAATTCCCCATTGAAAAATAAGATAATTATATTAAGTTATTAACTATAAGTTTATAATATAACGTACATTGACAGTAATACAGATTTTGAATTATCAACTAAATTTGGTTCATTGACATTAAATACATTAAATTTTATTTTGCAGATTTTAATGTCAAATCTTTATAACAGCTCACAGCTAGTTATTATAAAATCTTGTCTGTACTACGCATTATCGGAAAAGTTCATATAAAATAATAATAAAATGACGAGAATTCTATACAAAGAAGTTATAACTCTTTTGTTTCATTTCCCTTTGATGCAAGTAAATAATTAAAATTTCATTTTTTACATTATGTTAGTTATATGTTACAAAGCAATATATATTTTTGTTATTGGTTATATTAATAAGACATATCAATCAAGATTACATACTGTAATCTAAGCGACTGAGAAAAAAGTATAATATATGAATTTAATTCTTCAAGACCTAACTAAGCATAGGATAAGAATGGATTCTATTTCTATAACCTAATGTTACTATTTATTAATTATTTAATAAAATAAAACAAGACCATATATTTTTCATTTGTGTAAAAATCAAAGTCTTTTGGTCGTTGTTGGTAAACTAAGTATTGTTGTGTAATGTCTGTCGCGTGAAAGGAAAAACATGGGACGGTTGTTGATTTACATGTTAACTTATGGAAAATGACCGTTAATTATGAAGTTGACACCGTTGCCTAGCGCCAACAATGCCATTACGTTCTCTGCTCTGGTGGCAAAATTAGGCACTACGTCGTCCCATGTTTAACAATGAAAAAGGCTTCATGCGAAAGACATTATAAACATTGGTTTGTTACAACCATTGTGCGAGTAGAAGAGTTTGGTAAAAATATAAATAATATTTTTTCACATTTTTAAATTAATAAAAATTTGCAAACAAAAGTATTATTCTGAAAAAAAAAAAAAAAAATGAAAAAAACAAACTTTACACTAGCTTTTAATGGCTTAATTATCTTTGTCTCATTTACACAAGAATATAATAAATATATTATCAAAAATAATTTAAAAAATATTTATGAAAATAAATCTTAATATATCAAAGTCTGACAATTTAATGTTTTTATTCAACCCACTATATTTTATGGGTGATAAAAATTTTGCATTTTGAGAATGGTAACTTCAATATGCTATACTACAGTAGAGGCTTCAAGTGCGTGAGCCCGCGATGCGCAACTGTTGTGGCTAAGGTCCATCTTGCACTTGAAAATGAAGATTTTTTTTTTATTAATATTTTCTCCGTTATAAATAAAGCAAAAAAAAATCTAAATCTAGAATTATCTTCTGTATTTTTCAGTTTGGACCAAAGTTCCGTAAAGGAAATTTCCCTAAAAAATCTTATTCTTAGTGAAAAAAATAATAATTTTTTTTTTTACATATATAGTTTTAGATAGGACGGTGGGTATACCGAAAATTAACTGACTGGAAGCCTCTGTCTAACATAAATATATATCCAATGTAAAAAACATTTGTAATTTTTAGTAAAATTTGGCATGTAGTTTTAACTTTGTTACTGTTTTCGTCATTTTTTCATTACAAATTGCATACATTAATTAATTTGTAAAGGAACTGAGCAGAACGTAAAAATAACTCACTTCCAAAATGTTATCTATTTTTACAAAAATTTACTTTAACATTCTTATATCGGGGAATGTTTTCAAATAACACATAAGAAAAACAAAAATTATTATAAATAAATGTTTTAACACTTATAAAAATATAAATGTACATTTTTGTTTGTTATAATTACAAAGTAAAGGTACCATTACATGATATTAGACAGTTCTAAGCGTCGCATACGTAGTTCTACAGCTAAGTATATTAATGATTTGTGGTGATATAATTAGCATAAGATGCCAACTTTAGTACTCGAATTCTTCGGCAAATTATAATTTATATTTTGAGTAGTAACTTGAATCGATTTATGTGTTTTTCTGTAAGCAATGATGAATGCATCATCACTGCTTGCAGGAACGTACAGAATCGGTCCGCGGAGTCGATAGTTTCACTGCATTTTTTAATCTTATTTAATCCAGTAGGATAATATAGGCCCATGCATCTATTATGCTCATCTTAAAGGTATTTCTATTTAGAAAACAGAAAACTATTTAGTTATCCGTTTTATAAAATACGTTTTTAATGTGATAACCTACATAGTTTAAATGTCGGAAAAAAGTCATTTTACAATTTCTATGTTGCCTCTCCGAGAGAATCAAAAGTGCTGCTTGGTTAATGGCTATAAAATATTTAATTATTTTTGTGTCAGGCCGATTGACAATTTTTGAAGCTTGAATAATATGCAAAATATCCACTTTTTCAAAATGATTGCGAGCATTTCAGTAACAGAAATAATTATAAATCTAACGTTCAAGTCTACTATTCCATGGACGTAAGAATGATTTTTCCTGATAGATTCCAAAAATTGATATTAGTAATACTCGTAATATTATTTTAAATATTATTTAATACGCAGATACTGAAATTTTGATCAATTGTTTTTATTAACTTAATTTGATAAGCAATAAATAAGATAAATTGTAACATAAATTTTATTATATATATATATATATATATATATATATATATATATATATATATATAAATATATATATATATATATATATACATATATATAATATATATATATTATAATTATGTAGCATTTAAACAACATTTTCTACGTAAAATTACATAAAAAAATGAAAATGAAACACCACATTTTAAACGTATAATAAATCGAAAAAAAATGTATAATTGGTTAAAAACAAAATAAATCTATTTTTACAAATATTATTGTTTTATAATTATACATTTAAATTTGTAATATCCAATTTTCAGTTTAAATATCGTTTTTAATTTGACGTTATAATTACATTTTCATTTATTTTTTGTAAAAACAAAAAGAATTTTTTTACAGTGTCAGATATAGTACAAATTAATTATATTACGTGATAGTGCTTCACTACTAAATCCCTTTAAGCACAATACATTCACTAATCTGATGGCCATTCATCGTTAAGTGGATAAAAACTTTTTACAAACATTCACTGGATGCTTAATAGTATTTGCACTCTAATGATTCGTATGTAATTATATAAAAAAAAATAAATTAATATTAACTTCTGCAGAACTGTCACGATGAATTAGAGTTAAAGATGATCCTCAAATACTTCGGAATCAAAATGTATTTCTGTCAGAAGGAATCAAATGAAATAAATTTTAAAAATTCGAGAATGTCTTAAAACTTAATCGCTTATGATTTTAGCAAATTCAAGGGCAGTGTTTTATCACAACAGCTCCTTTTCCATTTTTTGTCCATATTAATTGTCCTTAAGGCTCTATGTTATATTTTTGTCTCAATTTTCACAAAACTGATACGACAGAACCCTTTTGAAACATGAAATTATGATTATATTTTCATATTTTAAAAATTGATGGAGGAAAAATTAAGTAGAATCCAAACTTGTTATAACGCGCGTGTTATTTCTAATCACGCTGATAAATTGACCCGGAGAAGTAACCAATCTAACCATAAAATTGATTACACATACATGGATACTCTGTAAAAAATGGCTAACATTTAAAAACATGCATATCAATATTTTCAAAACGATTTCAGTAGAGAAATAGTATTTTGCATGGACTCTTGATGATGTGTATTATTTATAAGTTTTTATTTTCGATTGATTTGCAGTTTATGAATATTATGCAGAAAGAGTTAAATTGCTATGACAATGTGTGCATTTATTCGACCAATATTTATATTTACTTTTATTACAAATCTTTCGATGTTATTACTTTCATGGAAGTGGAAGCGCGGGAGAAATAGTACTATATATTTGCGCACGGCGCAATCTCCCACCTCATTGCTCCTTCTCCTTCATTATATTCACGCAGCAGCAATCAGCGAGAGACTGTGCTTGCATCTAAACTACCGATGTTTGACTCTGCATGAACTGCCATTACTTGTTTGCATTTGGTGAGTGACTTTATTTTCTATATCATAAGTGTGGTTGGACGAATAACATATATTTTAATAATTTTAATATTCTTCCATTTATTTGATTTTTTTTTCACCAATCGAAAACAAAATGGGTGTAATTCTTAAAGAGAGTCATTCAGGTTACTCACTAACTACGTTTAGTGGCACTAATCACGGCTAGTGAGAACGCTGATAACTCTTTCGTGAATTGTTAATATTATCAGAGAAAATATAATCGATATTTTTCTGATATTATGCAAGCAATTCAACACTTTTTATGCAACCATATTGCATTTCACAGTGGATAACTGGATATTATGCCTTGATTGGATTGGCATTAATATTATTTAAAATATGTTCATCTTTTTTAATTGAACTAAACATGCAATCAAAGAAAGTGTCTTCATGATAAAAGTTCTACTCTTGCTTAAAATGACTTCAGCTTATTTGACTCAGAGACACTGCATAGATGTAATGGGCACTATTCACAATGGGGTTTATTCAGGCTTTTCACTAACCACGGTTTGTGCTATTACATAAGGCTGGCGCTATTCGTAATTATCAGTGAGAACTGAGGAAAACTCTTTCGTGAATCACCCCCAATATATTATGTTTGAAGGTTCGGGGTTTCAAAGTAGTATGTAATTAGTAAATAGAAGTACCAAATAGGGTTTGATTAAAAAACAAAACAAAAAAAAATATATATTTATTATGTTTGTACGTTTGCATGTATTTTGTTAATTTTTATAAATGAAATATGTCTTTGTGCAGTTAACACAGTCAAGTATCTTTATCTTCAGTATTTTTTATCTTTATATATTAAAGGCAAATGGATACCCCAAACTTAAAATGCGTTTTGTACAAGAAGTCTCCCGGACGCTCTCAGAGGTCTTTCATGATTTTCTCATTTCACTACAAATGTGACGATAATAAAAATAATGATATTATTTATATTTTTTTTTTCTACATTGATAATTTAGAAAATCAAATGTTTATAGTAAAACTGTTGAGAGGTTACATTTTTAGAGCCTAAGTATGACTGATAAACAATTTTGACCATCAAATAAAAGTTATCACATTAACAAAAGATATCTGCCATAACTACTTTTAATAATTACAGTTTTCTTTTTTTTACATAAAAATCATGGAAAATAAATTTATAATGTAGAATTATTAAGAGAAAATTTGCTATAAAATTAATTTTATACTTAACATTATACCTCTTGAATTTACATGAATTAATAAAACATTGAAAACAAATAAAATTACAAAGTGCGAATTAAGTCTTGATCTTTTCCACGTTAATTAGAAAATAATTAGTAAGCTGATTATGTATCTACTTGAAGAACGTTTTGAAAAGATCTCATTGTTTTCTTCTCAAGTTTTTGGTTTCTTCCAGCATCGCAGTAGTAAGTGGGATGAAGGGGGAAGTCTCAGTTTTTAGAAAAAGAAATCCCTTAAATTACCATAAATACATTTAAATTTTTATGAAACATATTCGTATTTTATATAGCATATGATAAAACATATGAAATATGATATTTAATGACGTGAATATAAGTATTAGGTTAATACTTATAAGAAATGGGCATCAACATTATTTTTTTTAATCTTTTTGTCATAATGTTTTAGTTCAGGGATAAAAAATAAGTTGTGATTTATTACTTACGAAGAGCCATGTGCAAGTATATAATAGGATACAAATAACATAATTATGTGCCTGATTATTTTTAGTTGTGATTTATTACTTACGAAGAGCCATGTGCAAGTATATAATAGGATACAAATAACATAATTATGTGCCTGATTATTTTTTAAATTATGATGCTGTAACTTATAACGATTTATTTTTTAAGTTTGGAAAACAATAGTAATTAAAAATATAAACAATAAAATAATTTTAATTTAAATTCATAGTCTTATGATTGAATTAAAGAATGATACAATAAAACATTAAATTTGCACTTTATATAATATATATTTTTTATCCGTTTTTTAAGTCTCCAATAATATCCAGCATATAGAACTAATTTAAAATAATAATACCAAAAGATGCATGGCTTACGAGTTAGTGAAATTTAAAAAAAGAGAAAGAAAAATTACTGAACATAAAGATTTTAAAATTATCATTGTTGCAATAAAGGAAAACGATATATATATATATATATATATATATATATATATATATATATATATATATATATATATATATATATATATATATATATATATATCAAGCACAGTAATTAATTTTTTTTTAATAATTTTAGTAGGGAAAATAAGAATACAGTCCTACCAAGGCCGGAAGCCTTATGGATGGGTAAGTGCTGGTGTACAAATTATATTACATTGCAGTCAGCTTTGCAGAAAATTAAATGTAAGCAGAAAAAAATACAATATAAAAATACAATCAGCAAAAACATGGACATGCAGTGTTCTTTTAAATAAAGAAACAAGCAAACAAACAAACAAAATATCAAGATATAAATAATTTTTTGTTTTGAGTTCAATTTTACCCTTTGATTGTTTAATAAGCAAAGGAATTTCATTCCAAATTTTAGGCAAGACAACATCCAAAGTTCTCTCACCATATTATATCTGTTATTACTTGTTAACGGTACATCTATACAGGCTCTAATGATTGATTTCTTGTCTCATGTGTGTGATATCTTCTCTCCAGCTGCTTAATATCATTAAATTTATCACATGCTACAACTGATTTAACTAGATATTTTACTATTAGAACATTAAAATGTCCATAATATTCAAATTAACTTCCTAATATTTTTCCAGATTTCAATACTTTTAATATTCTATTTTGCAAGTTATGAAGCTTGGTCAATTTTCTTGAGTTACTTAATCCCCAACAATTCACGCCATACAACAATACCAAGCCAACAAGAGTAAAATATACTTTTATTAAAATATTTTCATTCATACATTTTTTGAGACAATAAGTAATTCAATTTATAAATATAAAAATATTAATTCCATAATTAAAAATAACAACACTTTTCTATAAACTTGATTTAATCTCCAAAAATACATTAAAAATGCTAAACAATTTGCCACAACGTGTATTAGGCAGGAAAATATGTCTATAATTTTAATAAACTCCATTTCAATAATTTCATAAATAAATTAAGTTACTGACATTAAAACACACGAAAAAAAAAATCGTTACAGGAAGTTTATTATAAATTATAAGTCATAGCTACTCGAATTATATTTATACAAAGTTTGTAATACAAACAATAAATGGAACCAGAGAATATAATCTAAACGGAATTTAATCTAAAACAAAATGGTGGATTTTTTGGTGGGGGTGCAAAAAAAGTTATAAAAGATATATTGCAACACTGTTTTAGATTCGTTTCCACTTTAGATTCATTTCCCACCTCAATTTTTGTTTGAATAATTAAAAAAGTAAACAACTAAAAAAAAAAACGGAATTGAATCCAAAGAGTGGGGAATTGAATCTGAAGAGCGAGGAATTGAATCTAAAAGTGGGGAAAGGAATCTAATATTGCGGAAACAAATCTAAAACTGAGGAAATGAATATCAATACTGCAGAAACGAATCTAAAGTGTGAGGAATAAAATCTAAAAGTGGGGAAATGAGTCTAATACTACGAAAACGATTCTAAAGAGTGAGGAATTAACTAAAACTGAGGAAATGAATTTAATACTGCGGAATTGAATCAAAAGGGAACAAAAATGAATCTAAAAGTGGGGAATTGAATCTAAATTTGCGGAAACGAATCTAAAGGATGAGGAATTGAATCTAAAAGTGGGAAAATGGATCTAATATATACTACGAAAACGAATCTAAAGAATGAGGAAAGGAACCGAAAACTGAGGAAATGAATCTAATACTGCGGAATTGAATCTAAAGGGAGGGAAAATGAATCTAAAAGTGGGGAATTAATTCCATTTTTGCAGAAACGAATCTAAAGAGTGCGGAATTGAATGTAAAAGTGGGGAACTGAATCCAAATTTGCAGAAACGAATCTTTAGAGTGCGAAATTGAATCTAAAAGTGGGGAAATGAATCTAATACTGCGGAAATGAATCTAAAGAGTGAGGAATTGAATTTAAAAATGGAGAAATGAATCTAATACTGCGGAATTGAATCTAAAGAGAAGGGAAACGAATCTAAAGCCTATATTACACCATACAATTTTGCATACAAGTTTTCCTTGCAAGAAAATTTCATCTCCATACAAATAAATGGGGTTCAATTTTTCTTGTAAGAAAAAATTGTATGCAATAGTTAGAAAAATTGTATCGTGTAATAGTGGCTTAAAAGTAGGTAATTGCATCTAATACTGCAGGAACGAATCTAAAAGTGGGGAAATGAATCTAATACCGCGTAAACGAATAATATTTTAAAGCAAAAACCGAATGTTACAAAAATAAAATAATATATTGTTGAATCATCATGAATATTAAGTTCTCCCTCCCCCTGAATTTTTCAAAAATATTTCAAAATTTCTGTATCATTTGTTCTACGTTAGTTCTGGTTTGTGCCGTTAATATTTCCGTTAATGCAATTTGCATAACCTTATATTATAATTGACGGTTTTAATAAGGGGGCCAACTTAACGGTAAGAACTTCTTCCGAAAAGTCGTTTTTTCAATCCAAAACATTTATCAAAGAAATATATGTTGTTAAAATTATATAAGGCAGCGTCACGAAATTGTTGAGTTGCCTACCTACGGGATAATGCTCAGCTGTTTACCTCTACTTACTTTTCCCCCTGATGTCAAACCGTATGTAAAAAGTAGAAAGATTTTTTCTTTAATAGATTTATTTATTTAAGGACACAAAAAAGCATCTTATGATGAATTTTTTTACAAACAAGCAGATGATACGGAAACGATATAAATGTAATAACTGAAGTCTATAATTTATATTTATTTTTGTCTACATTTTCTCCTTTACTGCACGCTGCTGATGCATCACAACAATATGACGCGGCAGATTCCTGTAAATGTGCAATAAACGTTGCAGTGACGTTATGTGAGTTTGGCCTATTGATTTCATTAATACATCTCATATTATGTTTAAAAAAAATTAATATAATAAAATATAAAATACCTTCTCGGTCCTTGTGGCCACTGCTATTCTGTGTTATGTTTGAAGTATGTGTATTCAATTGCGATCAATATTCTTGGTTTCCAGCTTTTAGAGAAATAAAATCAAACATTAAAGTACAATGTAAACAATTTATATAAAGCTCATTTGTCTTTTACGATAATTGTAGTATTAAAACAAAAGGAAAATTGTAAGACAGGAAAACGAGTGGAGATATTGTTTCCTATCACAAGTAATGGTTCGATTGTTAAAAGTTTGATTCCTTTTCGAATCATGTTTTTTATTTAGGGAGTTTCCACAAATCTCAATTTCACACCAATTGCTTTATACATAAATTTTAAAATATTTTAATTAAGAGCATTTATTATTGTTGACAAATAATTTTCAAGCACATATATTTCATATTAGTTGAATAATATAATTCATATAATTCATTATTTCGATCATGATAGGAGTGTATAAATTTTATTCAAATAAAATATTTATTAAATAACAAAATAAATACACGCTTTTGTAATTTTGTAAATAATTGTTTTATTATTAATATGACAGGCGAATATTTTAAAAAGTTTTAAAAAAGTACATAAGAACAAACCAGTTGATATTATGAAAACATGCTTTTAGCATTATATATACTATAGAATTTTTAGTGCCAAAAGTCTAGTGGTATTTTTTTAAACATTTGATAGTTAATGAAGACAAGTTCTAATACTCCATCAGACGACAGAAATTAAATTTCTCAATTTTGCAATATTTTGCTTAAATTAGATACAGTTCCATATTCACAAGTAGGCTAATAGAAGCATGCAATCAACGTTAAAAAACAAGCTAATCTCCTGTGGAATATTATTGTGAAGCAGCAACTTTGTGGCACAAAGTAGCTTCATCAAAACAATAATTTTTGTATCTTCCGTTCTATTTGAAACAAATCGTACATCGATTGCTATTTTCAACTGTCGGTGGATTTGATTTTCAATATACAAACACCATATCCTGCTTCTTACTGAATTGTATAGGAAATAGATAAAAAGCAATCACAAATGGAAACTACATACACAATATATGGCTTCATCACTACGTTATTTCCTAGCATTTCTAATTACAAATGTTAATTTTATTTATATATTTCCTCATTTTCATTTTAAATAAAGTATTAGTTTATAAAAGTTGTGTTATTTGTTTAGCTTCAATTTGCATTAATATTTCAACAGTGAAATTATAACATTAAAATTTTAAAATATTTTGGTGATTACTAAGTCTATAAATGAGCGTAATATACTTATACATTTAACTTGATAAGGGAGTTGACAGTTGTTGCGGGTCTTAATAGAATAATGGGTGCACTGGCATCAATAGTTACAAATTTTGAAATTTATGCATTTTTTTTTTTAAGTTTTTTATTATTAAATTGTGTACAATTACAGTCCAGCCAAGGCCCTAAATGAAGCCCTTAATTAAGCCCTATCGGTTGGAACTAACGATAAGTTACATACAAATATTCAACACGTATAGTAAGCTTAAACAAAATTACCTATATTTATTAAAAATAACAATACAAAACAATATATTAATAATATTAACAAAAGATAAAAACAAAAACAAACAAAAATAAGCACGAACAAATTTAAATTCTTCAACTTAAACAGAAGCACAAAAACAATTAATAGAATGGTATAACAGCTCACATTAACGCAAATTATTTAATATATGCCTTTTCAGCACTTTTTTCAATAATATTTTTTGGTCAATTGATCTAATATTTATCGGTATTTCGTTCCAAATTTTTGGTAGCACCAAATTCCATGTTCTTTCTCCAAATCTATTATTACTTCTTGGAGTTGTAGCAGGTTCATTTAAAAGAGTCTTAGTATTATGATCATGTACTCTAGGCTCTAAATTTTTCATATCATTGAATTTATTAATAGTAAGCACAAATTTTGCTTATTCATTGAATGGTAAAACATTGAAATATTTAAAATAATTCACGTCACAATCACATTCTTTACCCTTTAAATTCTTTTTAAAATCCTTAGTTGCAAATTTTTTAATTTAGTTAAATTACCTGTTTTTGTAAAACCCCATGCAAGTACTTCATACAAAATTATTGAGTGACCAAGTTCAAAATATACATTTCTTAACATTCTTTCTGACATAAAATTAGACAATTCATACAAGTTTTTAAGTAAATATCTTAACCTAGCCATTATTGTATATAAATGTTGATCAAATTTAAAGTCTTTATCAATTACCACAGCCACATATTCATAGGTCTTGACTACATCAAGTACACTACAATTACAATTATCTCCAGTATTATTATGTAAACAAATATTCTCATGTATATATAATGGAGTATTGTCCTCAATTTTTTTTATTGCAGAACTGGATAGAGGGCAAAAAGTTATGCTACCCTGATTTTTTACAGATTTTTTAAAGCCCGGGAAGTATTTTTAAAAAATTATTGAAAGTCCTATTTGTGACGTCACGCGGCGTCAAGTCCTATCTTTTTCTTAAAGAGCGGCGTCTCGTGATGTCACAAAAAGAAATTTCAATAATTTTTTAAAAATAGTTCCCGGGCTCTAAAAAATCTGAAAAAAATCAGGATAGCATAATTTTGCACCCTCTATCCATTTTTGCAATAAAAAAAATTGAGGTCAATACTTCATTGCAATTCTACATTTTTACGTAAATAAGGATTGGCAACGTACATTACTTTCGTTTTCTTAATATTTATTGCCAATCCATAATCATGAGACCATCTACATACCCTGTCCAAGTCATCTTGCATTAAATACGAACTTTGTACAATATCTTTATTTAACACTTCTAAAACCATATCATCCGCATACATGTATACTTGACATTTCTTAATTTTTTTCATTAATCCATTTACATAAATCAAAATAATATTGGTCCTAACATAATGCCTTGTGGTATACCCTGGTTTACTTGTTTTTTAGTACTAAAAACATCCCCTATTTTCACATTCAAATATCTCCTACTGACATACTCACGCAACCACATCAAAAGAGTTTCTCCTATTCCTATTTTCTCCAGTTCAATCATTAAAATTTCGTGGTTAATAGTATCAAAGGCTTTAGAGTAGTCAATAAAACAAAAAATTAAGATATTTTCATTTTTATCAAGCTTCCCATGGATGTAATTTGAGAAATCTCCCAATAATTGATTTGTTCCTTTTCATTCTTGATAACTAAATTGTCTACTATCAATGATTTTATTATCGCTAAGAAATTTGTTAACCCATTTACAACATGTTTTTCTATTATTTTTTCAAATGTTGGTAAAATTGATATAAGTCTAAGATTAGATAACTCTTAATGGTTTCCAGATATATATGTAGGTCTAAAATTAGCAATTTTTAAATTTTTCTGGTATTGTATGCGTCTCATACGACATATTTATTAATTTGGTCAAAACTGGAACATAAGACGGACCAGCTGCAATAATTTCTGTAACTGTTATATTATCAATACCAGGAGATTTGTTACAACTCATATTCCTAAGTATAATTTCAAGTTCATTTTCTTGTAACATAATTAAATTACATTTATCATACTTGTTTACACAATCTGCCCTGTCATCAACTCTTCGAGTTACAACTTGACAACAATGCGTAACTGCTTCCACACCACTAATAAAATAATTACCAAATTTTTCAACAATATCACATACCTCTTTATTTTTCATATATTTTTATATTGTATCATCCACCGAATTAACCTTTTTACCCAAAAGAGAATTAATGAAAGCCAAAATTTTTTTTAATATTTTGACTTCTTTTGGTTATTTATTTTTTATAAAAAGCTTGTTTTGCTTTGAATATTAATTTATTAACGTAATTTCTACTTGTAACATAGTTTTGAATTTATTCCCTTATATTTGGATTATTTTTCCACTTTTTAAATAGCTTATCATGTAAAATGCATTCGTTTTTTATTTTAATTGTCATCCATTAATTATCTCTTGATTTTAAATTATTTTGTTTTACACCAATAGTTGCAATTTTTCTTATATGATCAAATATACAAATAGTTTCTGAATACAAAATATTAATATCAATTAGTTTCAAAAGAGTGTTTCACCTTACCTTATGCATTTCATCTGTAAAAATACTCAGTTTAAAGAAATTACTTTCCTTCTGTTGTAATAATTTATATTTATTCAATCTCAAGTTGATTTCAATCATATAGTGATCAGTAATTTTTGTAGTTATAACAGCAGCATTTGACTCAACATTTTTCATATTGAAATATATATGGTCTAAACATGTACTTGATAAATTATTCGGTGGCTTTTTTATTTCCTCTCAAGTTGGGCTAAAAATACCTTTTTCATATCCATACATTGCCATTTTTATTTCCTCTCAAGTTGGGCTAAAAATACCTTTTTCATATCCATACATTGCCAACATCTCTTCGTATTCACATACATTCTTATCAGCATTATTTAGTAAATTTATAATCATATCGCCAATAATTATTAGATTTTGTGATTTTTTTTATATAATTTAATTCTAACTCAGGTATAAAATCATGTATACTTAAATTGGGTGGCCTATAAACAGCTAGCAATATTAAATTTTCAAGTTTAATACAAATGTTGCCAAAACTCACAGATTCACACACAATTTCTTCCCAAACCATGTAATTTTTAATATGTATCACTACACCACCGCCCTCATATCTTGCATTTCTTGACTTAATAACACAATCAAAACCTTTTAACCTATATTTATTAATATCTTTTTCATTATTAAAAGACTCTGTCAACAAAATTGCATCCAAAATTATAAACATAATTGTATATATATTTACATAAAGCACTCCAATTTCCACGTAACGATCTTATATTTTGATGTATTATTTTAAATTTTTGTCAATTGTTATCAAATTCTGTTGATAAAAACGATCTGAGGTTATAAAACTTATCTTGCTTAAATTTTTCTTCTGCCCATAAACTTTCTATATTAAAAATAATATATTCCTAACATAATAATAACATTATTATTATAATTGCTTATTATTTAAACCATTTTTTTAACAGGTCTGATTCATTTCTAATCTTCATAGCTTTCAAGTTTTCAGCTTTCCTAGCAAAAATCTTCCCATCCATGGTCCACACGTATTTATACTCTTGTTCCTTTGCCCGCTGCCACGCTTTCCATAAAAGGTTTCGATTATTTAGGGTTAGCTGTTCAAATATGAAGATTTTATTATCAGATGATCCGTTGAATACTTGTTTACATGTTATTTTGTCGACCCTTAAGTTTTTCCTCAGTGCAATAAATTTGCTTTTCAATTCTTTTGTCCTAAAGTTCACGACGATCACCGGTGGTTTGTCGCTTTCAAAACATTTTAACTTCCCCTGAAACACGTTTCAAATCTTTCAAAACGGCTTCCATATAGTATTCATTCTTCAAGAGAAATCAATACAATTACATTGAATTGCTCAGTAGACCTAAACGCTGAAATGGACAACATACATGAAAAAAAATCATTGCTGAAATGAATATAGGATACTAAATTATGCTGCCCTGAGTTTTTTCATATTTTTTTTAAGAACCGGGACTATTTTTAAATAATTATTCAAAGTCCTGTGATTGCAGTTGGCACCCCTGAAATCTCATTAAAAAGCATAGGGACTGGACGCCTATTGACGCCTCCAGGGGACGTAGCCGCACTTTCAATAAAAATAATTCTGGGTTTCAAAAAATCTGAAAAAATTCAGAGTATCATAATTTGGTACCCTCTATTCATCCCTGCAATTAAATTTTTTCATGTATGTTGTCGAAAATTTATAAATTGTTTTTAAATTGGGTTAAAAAATTTAAAAAAGTTATCCTACGACTATTTTAATTCCATTATAATTTAAATCAATATAATTAAAATAAATAAATAAATTTTACATAATTTTACATATTTTGCATAACCTTATATTATAATTGACGTATTTAATAAGGGGGCCAAATTAACGGTAAGAACCTCCTGCCCTCGTCATTTGCAAAGTCGTTTTTTTCTATCCAAATCATTTTTTAAATATATATATGCTAATTATTCTATTTTAACCAATCAGGTAAGAGTGCGCAAAAAAATTCAAACATGCAATTTTAAACGATTTTAAGCTGCGACTGGAGTAATTTTTTTGAAAAGTTGTTCTTATATACAATAACATGGTTTACTGAATACCAGCTAATAATAAAGATTCACAAACTACTACATTAGCATGTGAAGAATTAATGACGTAATTAAGAGATTTATTATAAATAATTATAATAAAATCATTAAATGATTCCTTTTCAATATTAAACACATATTATAATTTACCAATAGTTATCATAAGATACGTTGATAAGTTCTAATCAGACATAAGAAATTGAATTAATATATCGGAATTAATTAAAAAAATTAAATGTCTCATTTTTAAATTATGTAGGATAATAATCAGACCTCGCAATCAATTTATTTTCAAATTTTATTTTAGCATTAAAAAAAAGTTAATAATCACGAGTTACAAAAACATGATTACTTCAAGAATGAGTTGCACCGGCCGACAAGCTTTACATGTTTAAAGCTTTGGCTGGACAATATAGTATATGGTTTAAATGAATAATAGAAAAAAATAAAAAATAATGATATAATTAATTGAATTTTTAACGTATTATTTTAAAAAAAAACTTCAGAAGACTGCTCGAAATTGAAACATTCATGTTGTAAGAGTTATAAAAAAAATACCATAAGATAGTTGATAATTTCGAGGCGAACACAATATTTTGAATTATTATTACATTTTTAACTCAATAATTTAAATATAAATTTTTAAATAATATTATAGATTTATAGTGCTGGATTGATCTCTGTCAATTAAATCAATTAACTACCAAATTGAAAATAAAATGTAAAATTATTGATAACATTTGAGTGAAAAATTAAAAATTGAAAAAATATATATGGAGCATTTTTTTGTTATTTTTATTATTATTCGGGTTTTTAACTCCCAACCTAGTTGGGGTGGTTAGGCGCCAGCACCGTGCCCAATTGGGCTAAGATGAAGGCACCCGCTGATCCTGTTGGTGATGTTACGATCCAGCGTCTCCTGCTCAGCTGCGGGCAATGAGGGCTTCCCGGTATACCCGCAAATAACCCATCACACAGCCTATCGGGCAGGTCCTCTCCTAGGCGCGGTGGGACACATTTCCGCTAGCACTCTTGGGTGCTGGATGCCTTTAAGCAGGGCACTTAGAGGTTGGGATGCATCTTGGGCTTCTTACACCAATGCCCTGGCCGCCCTGTGGTTCAAGAACCACAGGCTACGAGCCAGAGTTCACACTTGCAAGGTAACCCCCAGCCCGCACGTCCTTCCTGAAAGCTGGGGGACACGTACCGCGAGCCAGAGAAGAGCCTACACGCAGTCCGTATGTCCGTAGCTGGATGCCCTTTATTATTATTATTTTTTTTTTCTTTTCCAGCATGCCAAAGTTGAAAGTACAGGCTCCATGTAAAACAATGTATTACTCTTCTAACAACTTTATCAGCTAGAGAAACTCGACCCCGGCGCTCCGCACTCTCGTGCAGTAAACTCCAGGGCTGCCTTTTCTATTTTTATGGATGCACCTCACCCAACCTCCCCATGCGCGCGAAGGAGACGAAGAGAGCCCAGCAACACTGCCTTCTGCATGGCATCCGCCAGCCGCTCAGCGGATCCACGGCAACCTGGTACTTGCCGAAGCCCAGAGAGTAGTGTGTCAGGCACCCCCGCCCATCACGCCAGCCAATAGGACAACAAGAGACACCGAATGTCCCCGATAGCTTTGTCGCAAGTCCATGACAAGGTCTTGATACTTGTCGCGCTTTTCTGTGTATTTGTTAGTGATGTTGTGCTCCGCAGGAGTAGAAAATTCAATCACTGTCATGACCTTCTTGCGCTTCTCAAGCAGAACAATGCTGTCTTGGTAGCATGGAGCTGGCGAGTGGTAGGGAACGAGTAATTCCATAAGATCTTCACCTGGTCGTTCTATACCACCACCTCTACGTCCCCCGGAGCGAATGGTATGACAGGCTCTTCGTCAATACCAAAATGGTGCCTTAGGTGGAAATAAAGCACTCTCAATGCAGAATTATGCCGCTCAATGTAGAATGAGCAGGCGTAGAATGAGCTGGCGTAGAAAGAACAGGCAGAGAGCAGATGCCTGGTGGTCTCGGGGAATCGGAAACACGCTCGACACTTAGCATCCAAGTGACGCCCAAACACGACCTGCTGGTACGCATGGGTCGCAAACACACCATCTTGCATCTTAATGATATTGCTCACACCCTCAGATGTCAAGCCGGTGGATTGGAGGAAGGCAAATGTCCGCTCCCTGCTCAGGCCCAAGCTCTCGATGTTCTTGAAAAACACACTGTGCATGTTCTTCTCCATGTGCCTTTGCATCAGCATCCTACACTCCGCCTCCTACATCCTCTTCTTAGCCACAGCACGAGGCAACCCCGCGAGATTCTCGACTGGCCTCGCTTCCGGCTGTGCCAAGTCCAGCTCTAACCCAAGGATTTGCGCTGCCCTTTCAGCTGCACTGATCAAAAACGCTCCACTTCTGTACAGCTCATGTTGATACACAGCTGCAAATGGGGATCCACACTCATTGCTACTCGACAAGCCATCGAGAGAACCATCCGATTGTAAATGTTCTCCACGCCCAACAAGCTCCTACCCCCTGCTCACAAAGGAGATAGACCCGCTCTACCGAGGCTCTCTTGTGGTGGCTAAAACTGGAGGACATGATCTTCCTCGTGGTGACATCGAGGTCTCTAAGCTCCATCACGTTCCATTTCATGGCGTCAAACGTGTAGAGCAAGACAGGGACAGCAAGCATGTTTGTCGCATTGATCTTGTTGCGACCCGACAACCTGGAGCCCCAAATCTTCTTCAGGCGTCGGACATACTCGCAACCAAGTGCGGCCTGGCAATTCACAGTATCCTGAACGTGACTCTCACTCACTCCCAGGTACTTGTACCTTGCTTCGGCATCAAGATGATGAATAAAACTCCCGTCTGTCAACTCAACATCCTCCTTCTCGCCATCCACCTTTCCCCATAGAATGTGTCAAACTGTGCACTTGTTGACTCCTAGCTCCATCCCTGTATCTGATGCATAAGCTTTAACACAACCTCAAGTGACTCCTTCAGCTTGGATTTGCTCGAACCAAAAATTTTCAGGTCATCCATGAAACAGGTATAGGTGACTTTATGTTCCCGACATGAGGGTGTGCCAGCCGCATAACCGTCCTGCAATCTGAGAATCGCAGAAAGAGGCATTTGTGAAATGCAATAGAGTCTAGGGCTAAGAGAGTCCCCTTGGAACACTCCTCTCCTGAACACCACATGGTCTGTATAGGCTACCCGGCCTCCAACTCGACATTGGAACCGGGTCCTCCACAGGAGCATCAGGTCCCCGATGCATCTCACAAGGTCCGGATGAACTCTCAGGATCTCCAGCAGATGTAATACTAGGCCATGAGACGTCATGTTAAAGGCCTTCCTGAAGTCCACCCAAGCCACCGAGAGGTTCCACTTGTGCTGGATGCATCTTGGCAGACACACCTATCCAAAAGCAGGTTTTTCTTACACCCCTCGTGACCTCGCCTCGCCCTCTTTTGTTCGTGCAACTCCATCCAAACAGGTGGAATGGAATCGCCCACCATCTCATCTAACACACCAGTGAAGGTCTTGTACTGGGTGTTGAGGCAGGTGATTGGCCGGTAATTAGCAGGAATCGACAAGTCGCCATCCTTGAGGAACAAGCTGGTACGTCCCTCCACTAATTTCTTCAGTGCCCCGCACCATGGCAGTAAAATGCCTTGCAAGGTGCACATGTACAGCAGTGAGATGCTTCCACCAGAACAAATGGATTTTATCCAATCCCAGTGCTGCCCAGTTGCGCTTTCCCTTGAAGGATTTTGCAGCACGCTCAGCTGTGATATCTGGACACAGAGCCTGGTTAGGTTGTAACCTTCTGCATAGCCTCCCAAACTCCTTAAGAGCCTGAGATTCTGCGTTGAATGGAGCCTCCACCTCAAAAATGCCCACCCAAAAAGCACGAACAGCTTCCCTCGAAGGAGGATTTTCAGGAGGAGCTGGTCTTTTCCATTCCAGGAAACGTCTGGTGTTGTTGAGGAAGACATCGTTGTCCTCCAACCACCGCAGGCGACTCAGATTTCTCTCCTTCACAGCCTTCATGGTGCGAATGCGATTCAGAAACTTCCGATTTGCTACCACCAAAACCGAGAAGCGCAGAGTCTTGTAGATTTGCCGCATCGAAGCCAACAGATGCTTCATTTTCTGGAAAGCTGGTCTCCCGGAACGAACAAACTCGACTTCACTCTGGATCCTTGACGCACCTCTTCGGGCTTCCAAAATCTTCTCCTCCAGGTCAGCTATTTGCACCCGGATCTTCTCCTGGGCACTTGGACCTTCTTTCTGCTTTGGCAGCAAAAGCTTTGCCGCAGCAAAGACGGCCACATTCAAGTCCATCATTGTGGACTATTGGGTCAAATACGAAGCAAGCGCACCATTCATCGCAGACAGATGTTGAGCCCGGATCTTCCCTCTGGGCTTTCATAGAAATTGTCTTCGTGAGAAACTCTGACTGGTGTTCACAATATCCTCCCGCAGCTCTCCCTCAAAATCTCGAACCGGGTGAGGCTCAAGAATTGACTCCTCTACGAAAGGCACAGCAGGCTGCCGCCCTTCTTATTCGGAACCCGAGGATTCGGAGCTTGAAGAAGCTTGCGCCAGAGTTCCAGGCTGAAGGCCCCGACGACTTTGCAGAGAATTCGCTTGGTCACGCAGATTCTGCGCTGAAATGGTCATCTCCGGAAGAAGCTGCTGCCACATCTAGTGAAGACTCGCCATATATCCTCTCCGCTAAGGCAAACTACACTCATAGCAGAGAAGCAACTCGTTGCAAAGATCCTCCGGCCACCTCCTCCGCGCATGGCTCGGCTGGTTGACTTGCCCCTCATCACTTGGTGCTGCCGGCACATCCGAGATACCGGCGTGATCGGGGGGCCTTTGCGTTGATCAACTAGGAACCATTTAAATTTACTCGACATGAACGGGGGGTTAGCCCAAACCAAGGAGTCCCCAGCATTGCCAGAATTTGCCTGTCTAACTTAGTGGAAACCGGAACAGGCACAAGCATCCACTCTTCATACCAGGCAGTGCCTGATATGGGCTGAGAAGGATCGTGAAGTCCCTCACAGGCTAAGAAGCTTGTCTGTTGGTGTTCGGACCGCCGCATATGACAAGTCATATACGACGGCCCAAGAAGTCCCCACACCACGGCAAGATTCAGACATAGGCACATCCCCCTGTAGTGCTTGCACATGCATCTCCCCCAATTACCGGTTGCATACGCGCGCAGTTGGACAAAGAGACACATGCAACATGCTACCTACAGAGAGTTGTTGTCTCACCCCACATGGCGCCACAGGCACCCTAAATCCCCCGCAACACCAATCTAGGGCACAGCACAGCATGCAAAGCATCTGACACCAATCCCGTCTTGAATGCAGCCCAGGAGAAAAGGACACATGCAGCAACATGCAGGGATTGACGTGGGGGTTATTATTATTATTTTTTGTTTTTAACTCCCAACCAAGTTGGGGTGGTTTAGCGCCAGCACCGGGCCCAATTGGACCAAGGTGAAGGCGCCCGCTGATCCTGTTGGTGATGTTATTATTATTATTATTATTATTATTATTATTATTATTTTTTATGAGACATTACTTGATTGCCCTGGTCATAGGACAGACCCAGCAGTGCCTCAATTTTTCCCCAACAATGCCCCTTTGGAGTGCCAGACTTTCGACCACGGTGATACCCAGCTTCCACGGAATCACCCGTAGGACCCGGGTCTATTACCCCGAGCATGACGTACGAATAGTGTCACCACAATAACCATCAGTCCCACCGCGACCGAGCTTTGCACCCTCTCCCCCGACCCAAAATCTCCGTCCGTGAGCGCCGTTCACTGCTGGGTTCGGATATAAGCTTTGCTTCACCCACCCGTTTGGAAAGCCTCTCACCATTCAGACCATTGCCTCACCGAAAACATCCATGAGGAGTGTTCGTCATACGTGGGTCAGGCCAAGAGGATTACTTCCTGACTGCACGGGCGACTACGATATATTGGCACCACATCTCCCTGAGCCGGCCGGCTGGTCACCATACACGAAACATAGTTCCCCCAACACAGTTAATACGCCACAAAGCGCTCGCACCCACCCCCAACCCACATTTACCCATCCCCCGCCGACACAGCCACTCCTGACTTGCGTCAAGTAAGTCGCCGTTCCGTCGGCCCACCGCCGCCACCCAACGGCCGGCCCGGTTCAGATCCACTGATGACCATCCTCCCAATGAGTGCAGCCTCCTTCTTCCCTCCAAAACCACCCTGATGGTAAGGTGGCCGATACTGCGGACCTCGCCGCCACTAGGTGCAGCCGGCAAACTGATCACGCCGGCCATCCGAGGACTCCTTCACGCAACCTCCGACAATTGCGCTAGGGACCGTTGCATTTATCCTCCAATAGTCTGCTGTTAAACTATGAGAGTCCCCAGCATTGCCGAGATTTTGCTGCATAGGTACTCTGAGCTCCGCAGCAGCAGGGAGAGCTCAGGCTCTATAACCGGTTAGTGGCTATGGACTGAGGGCTGTAATTTAACAACCCCCAGGTGGAGCCCCAAGGGCGCGGTCCCACGCGTCGCGTACTGAACTTTCCCCACACAGTGTTTAGCATGAGTCAAGAACAGCCGGGTGCCCTTTTTTATTTTTATTATTATTATTATTATTTTTTTTGTGAGACACCACTAGATTGCCCTGGTCATAGGACAGACCCAGCTGTGCCTCGTTTTTTCCCCAACAATGCCCCTTTGGAGTGCCAGACTTTCGGCCACGGTGTTAAGGTGGATTTTCATGGGCGGCAACGGCGACGCGGCGCGATTTTAACTTAAAAGCTGTGAAATCCTATGCGGTGGCGAATTCGCAGGTAATCGCGTTAATTACGATGCTCTTTTTCTTTTAATCGCCCAATATGGCCGCCAATGGATGTTACAGCAAGTGCGCATTATTCGCGTCGCGTCGCATGGTAAAAATCGCCATCTGAATCCACCTTTACCCAGCCTCCACGGAATCACACCCGTAGGACCCGGGTCTATTACCCCGAGCATGACGTACGTAAAAGTAATAGAACAATATTATTACCAATACATACCAATATATAGCGCAACTATTTACTTTTTTATTATTGCATGATGATTCGTAGCTAGTTTTAATTAAATAATAATTGTTTATTAATAATTTAAAAACTGCAGCTCAATTATCTAAACACAATACCAAATTTCAAAATACTCATCACCTAAAATGATAGCTCTCTCTTATTATCAGAAATGTATTCAGCCTGTATGTAATTTATTTTTTTATTCATATTATATTATTAATATATTTTTTTTTTTTTTTTTATACATTAAAATACGTTTATATTGAACACATTTTAATTGATGAAAGTATATTACTATTTGTGAATAATTATCATCTTACATTTGGAGTTACCATGATCAAGATGGCGAAATAGATGTACTGCATTCTATACAACATTTTAAAGCCTTTTAACTACTAGCTGCAAATCCTTGTTTTGGTTCTTTGAAGTTTATACAATTAAAAATAAATAACAGACAATATCCAAACCATAAATTGATAAAGCTTTTGATATTATACTCTGAAAAGTATTTTTATCAGTGAATGTATATAATATATATGTTAAAAAAATATGTCACAACTTAGACAGCATTAAATGAATCATAATTATAATAATAATTATTCGAGGAATAATAATAATGTGATAACCCCAATTTGGAGTAGACTGGTCATGTATAATAAACATGGGCCATTTCTGAAATGTTTAAGTCTATAATATATAATAAGCTACCAATAAAGTTTCGACCTCAATTTTTTATATTGCAGAAATGGATAGAGCGTGCAAAGTTATGCTACCCTGATTTTTTTCAGATTTTTTAGAGACCGGGAAGTCCTATCTTTTTCTTAAGGATTGGCGTCTCATGACGTTACAAAAATAACTTTCAATAATTTTTTAATAATATATCCAGGGCTCTAAAAAATCTGAAAAAAATCATTGTAGAACTTTGCACACTATCCATTTCTGAAAAAAAAAAAAAAAAAAAAAAAAAAATGAGGTTGATACTCCATTGACATAAAAAGTATCGACAACCTCAAGAATTTTCATTTAAGTTTTAATGATCTGTTGTTGGTAGTGTTTTTATAGCGTAAAGATCTATTCGGACCATGATTTTTCTGCATGTTAATAGTCCCAATTTAACTATTACTAATGACGTATAGTACTAACTCAACAAAAGTGTACTGTGATGTTTTGATTGTATAGGAGAGAATGAATAAATAAAAGAATGTTGAATTTTTTGAACATTGAATTGAATTTTTGTCGCCCATCAATGCGTATATATTTAACATCCTTAACAATTGCAGATGCAATTTAGATTAATTTATTATTTATTGTTATCATATTTTCTATGATAGTCATCAAATAATGAAAGTCAGAAAATTAATTTAGTTTTATTGTTTTCATAGGTTTTGTATCCAAATTCAAAGCAATGGAGGAAGAAATAGATTACGAGTATGGAAATTACAAGGAAAAAAAGTGAGTATACTCTTCTTGTACTATAACTGGGCATCCTGTCATGTCATATATAAACATGCAGGGCATATATATATCTGAAGACTGTAGTCGTAATAAAAGTATTTTGTTTATCTCAATTTAATTCATGGACACTGGGCTTGTGTTTCATTGTTTCAATTGAATATCTGTATATTGAAGAGAAAAAAAACAGCAAATAGGGCATGCGTTTGCAGTTTTTTCAATGTAAATTTACCGCCAACATGGTTTTTAGCTACTTCTAGTTGAAAGTGAACATGCATGTTTTTAGACTCCTTCATTTATATTTCATATATATACATTAAAAAGATTTTATATCATAATAATATTATTATTAAATATAATAATTATATTAATTAATTTATCTTTTATCTCATGATAGTCGGAGAGTTAATCTGCAATTGTAGCTTATAATATAAGAGAGAGTGGAACTCTTGAGCTTACTGCATAATTTGATAAATGTGCATATCGAAGGTATTTACAAAATCAATCTGCGTTTATTTTGTATTTTATAATAACAGTTAAAGTGAATATGAAATATTTGTCCTGTTTTAATTTGTTCACAAGTGAACTAATTTAATAACATTTTTTTGCAGATCATTCCCGAAGTGGTGCTTAAGTTCAACTTGGTGGGTGATTTATGGTTCTTTTTTTTCGGGCGCAGCTTTAATCGCTCTCGGTTTAATATACATTTTATATAAAAGTAAGTATTGTTGAAATAAAATAAAATGTAATATAATGTAAATTTTATGTTATACATATATAAAATATTGTATATATATAATATATAATTATATAAATAAAAATATAATATACAGACTGGGCCAGAAATGGTGTTTCGATCGTATGCTAAATTTTCGGCAGGAGGACTTTCAGCTAGAAAGTTGAAATTTGGCATACATAAAGCCAAGAGTTGAAAGTTTTTTTGACATGTGTTAGAATTTTTTTAAAATCAATATTTCATGCCTTTTTAGGGGTGGATTCACGATTTGCATTACTTCCTTATGGGATTTCCATGTTGAAATAAGTTGATAAAAAAAGATTCTCCGATCAGCACCAAATTTTATTTCTAGGGGGTTCAAAACACGCTGAATCTAATGGTGTAATTTAAATATTATAAAAACAACCCCTAATGAGATATTGATCCTTACTACTTTAAAAAATTATTTTATCTTAATTTTGACATTACCATTAAAACGAACTTATTTTTTTTACCCCAAAAAACACCTTTAAATTTTTTAAATCGGAGTAAGTCAAGGATTTAATTTTTAGGGGTTGGTATTTTTACCCCTCATGTTGAAATCCTTAAATCTCTCCGATTTAAAAAATTCAAATATGTTTTCTAAGGTAAAAAAAATAAGCTTGTTGCAATGGTAATGTCAAAATTAGGATAAAATAATTTTTTAACGTAGTACGATTCACTATCTCGTTAGAAGTTGTTTTTATCACATTTTAAATTACACCATTAGATTTAGCATGTTTTGAACCCCCTAGAAATAAAATTTGGTGCTGATCGGAGAAAATTTTTCTATCAACTTAATTTAACATGGAAATCTCAACAGGAAGTAATGCAAATAGTGAATCTACCCCTAAAAAGGCATGAAATATTGATTTTCAAAATTTCAAAAATTTCTAACACATGTCAAAAAAAACTTACAATTCTTGGCTTAATGTGTGCGAATATTCAACTTTCTAGCTGAAAGTCCTCCCGCCGCAAATTTAGCTTACGATCGGAACACCATTTCTGGCCCAGTCTGTATATATATATATATATATACATGAAGATGACATATAGTAAGTTTTTCAACTTACAGACATTGCCAGTATTTTATATAATTTTAAACTTCTACCGTGTTTACCCGCCAAGACAAGAAAGGAAAATCTGTCAGAAAATTTAAAAGTCTTCCGAGGTAGGACTCGAACCCACATCTCTCTGTGCAATCGCGGCGGCGAGCGCCTTATCCCCTTAGACCACTCGGTCGACCTTCAAATCTCTGACAAACTCTCTTTACTTATACTGCACCAGCCGTGAAGTTGGCGCCAAGAGGCCAGAACGCTAGTTGCCAACTTTTAAACTCAAATGAGTAGCCTCCAAATTTTAATACCCACGTAAGTGAAATGATGAAGATGACATATAGTAAGTTCTTCAACTTACAGACATTGGCAGTATTTTATATAATTTTAAACTTCTACCGTGTTTACCCGCCAAGTTAAGAAAAGAAAATCTGTCAGAAAATTTAAAAGTCTTCCGAGGTGGGACTCGAACCCACATCTCTCTGTGCAATCGAGGCGGCGAGCGCCTTATCTCCTTAGACCACTCGGTCGACCTTCAAATCTCTGACAAACTCTCTTTACTTATACTGCGCCAGCCGTGAAGTTGGCGCCAAGAGGCCAGAACGCTATAGAACCAACATATGGTCAGCGCTGTCACTTTGACATTGCAGATAAGTCAGGAATGCATAATAAAGTCTGAAGAAACAGACAGGTGGAATGGATAATATGATGTTATGATTTAAATTTATAATATACTTCTATTTTCTTATGCGTTATTATACGGCGACCTTATATAAGAAAAGTACGTGTTAGGAAAATAAATATTTTATTTTACGTATTTTTGAACTGATTTATACTAACTTATATCCCCCACTATTCCACCTCTTTTTCTTAATATCTTTTCTTCAAGGTTTGAAATTGTTCGCGGCTTCCTGAGACAAGATATAAAGAAAATGAGGTGGAATAGTGGGAGTAATGTGATAGAATAAATCAGTTTAAAAATAGGTAAAATTAAAATATTTGTTTTCCTGACACATACTTTTTTTTATAAGGTCGCCGTATAATAACGCATAATAATATTGAAGTATTTTATAAATTTAAATCATAACATAATATTATCCATCCCACCTGCCTGTCTCTTCAGAATTTTTTATGAATTCCTGGCTTATCTGCCATGTCAAAGTGACAGCGCTGACCATATGATGGTTCTACTATAGCCGCGAACTTTCTTGTCTTGGCGGGTAAACACGGTAGAAGTTTAAAATTATATAAAATACTGCCAATGTCTGTAAGTTGAAAAACTTACTATGTCATCTTCATCAATTCACTTACGTGGGTGTTAAAATTTGGAGCCTACTCATTTGAGTTTAAAAGTTCGCGGCTAGCGTTCTGGCCTCTTGGCGCCAACTTCACGGCTGGCGCACTATGAGTATAAGTAAAGAGAGTTTGTCAGAGATTTGAAGGTCGACCGAGTGGTCTAAGGGGATAAGGCGCTCGCCGCCGCGATTGCACAGAGAGATGTGGGTTCGAGTCCCACCTCGGAAGACTTTTAAATTTTCTGACAGATTTTCTTGTCTTGGCGGGTAAACACGGTAGAAGTTTAAAAAATTATATATATATATATATATATATATATATATATATATATATATATATATATAACTATATTGTGATTTTCACTACAGAATAATATATCTCTCAGATCAGTAGCAGCGCTATCGTTATTGCGGTTCTTGTTTTACACCTCGTTTCCCATGTATTATTTTTTCATAAGACATGTCTTCTTGAAGTTATTGTAAATTAAAATGCCATCATAGTGATTCCTGAAAAAAAAAAAAAAAAAAAATGAGATACACGATAAAAAAAACTAAATTAATATTTATGCACATTATGTGAAACTCTTAATTTGTAATATTTATTACAATATATTAACGGATTAAACTTTTTTTTTATTAATTTAATATTAATAAAAGCGATGTTTAAATTGACATGTCATTCCATTAATTTAATAAGATTTTTTGAGGTGTCACTAAATAATGTTTAATTATATGACCTGAATATTGCATAACTATATTATTTTTTTAACATGGAAAAAAATTTATACTTTTTAAATTAATAAAGTGTTAGATATATAATTTTTAGTTAATATAACTTTGATATATTCCCTAATATAGTGTGTATAATTATAATTTAGTTATAAGAACTAAAAAAATGCTTTAAAAAATTTTCTAACATATAATATGAATTAAGAAATAAATATCTTTGTCGGACTTTACTTTTTATTTTATTTGATCACTTCTAGAAATAAGCAAAACCCGAAATATTTGCTAATTTCGGTCTTTGCTTAAATTGCTAGTGGCACATCAATTTGTTTAAATTAGTTTCGGGCATTGCTCGAATTTGGGGCTTTGGTATCAACATTTACACTCAGGACACAAGTTATAGATTTTGAACAATAGATATACAGATTCTATAGTTTTCCTTTACAATGGAGTATCGACCTCAATTTTTTTTTTTTTTTGTTGCAGAAATGGGAACAGGGTGCAAAGTTATGCTATCCTGATTTTTTTTCAAAATTTTTTGAGACCGGGAACTATTTTTAAAAAATTATTGAAAATCCTTTTTGTGACGTCACGAGGCGGCAAGTCCTATCTTTTTCTTAAGAAGCAGCGTCTCGTGACTTCACGGAAAGGATTTTCAATATTTTTTGAAGATAGTTCCCGGTCTCAAAAGAATCTGAAAAAAAATCAGTGTAGCATAACTTTGCACCCTCTATCCATTTCTGCAGTAAAAAAATTGAGGTCGATACTCCATGGTAACGTTTTAACGTTTTGAACAATTTGAGTTATATAAGAATTTTATGCTCTTCCGATATTATTATTAATAAATTGAGGTTATTGAGGAGAGTCGGTCAATATACTAGAAAAAAGCTGATGAACGAGAACATAAAATTCAAGTATTTTATTTATTTATTTTTTTTTCTTTTGTGACGCAATGTCTGTGCGAAACGTCTTGTGATCGAAATAGATAGATATATAGACCCATCAATTCCACCATATCATATTGGTTTATAAAAATACTAAAATAGTAGCATAAATATTAACAAGAATGTTAACAGAGCTAAATGAAAAGTATAAACATTGCAAAATCAAAGCCTCCTGAATATAACAACATTAAATTTTTTCTTGTGGTAGCTCCTCATTGGTTATTTTTTATAAAGACTTGAACGCATTCAACTGCAAAACTCTAAACATATTCTTCATAATAACTAACAAGTAAGAATGAACAACCTTCATGTTTTTTTTTTTTTTTTTTTTTGCGCATTTGGATAGAGGACTTTGTCAATTTTTGTATTGTCATTTTTTTTTTAAATATCTAATAACACCCATAAAATCAAGGTGACAGACGCTGTGACGTCCGATTTTAAGGGTGTCAGAAGGTTCTCTAACACCCTTAAAATCGTACAGAAATTGACAGTAACTCGAGGTCCGTTATCGAAATATGCAATAAAAACATAAAGATTGTTGTGGTAAAGATTTTCTAGGCTAAACCCACCCATTTCTCTTTAATCCTGACAATTGTAGAGTTTTTTCATTTGAAAATATTACATAGTAATCTATTACTTATAGTGGTGGTTGTGCTTTGACACTAGCGGGAAAACTATACTCTATTTCATTGGTTGGTATACAGCGTTAGGCAAAAAATGCAGATAGGGATAATTCTCTTTATATCATGCACTGGCTTTGGAAGTAACGTTGGACTTGAGATGAAATGGCTAGCACTTGACATGGTTTGCTTTGATCCGACTATACTATATGGCGATATAATATAAAGAATGTCATATAAAAAATATGAATGTTGAATAACATTATATACATGTACGTAATACAGTATAATATTATGTTGAACTGAAGATTTTTTTTCTATAGAGTAATTGAAGATTATATTAGTTTTAAATAATTCCCCTTTGAGTATAGCTACAGATACGAGTAATACGTTACAATAGAAAGCAATATACAGGGTGTCCAAAGATCTCTAGATTTTTAAAACAGAAATAGTTAGTATTTTTTAATGTTCACTTTATATACATCAAATTAAAGCTCTGTATTTAAAATTTTCAAAAATGTCAACAGATTTTTTTGTTTTAAGCGTGCTTTTCCTTTTTTAACCGTTAGAAAGCAAAATGGGCACTTTTTTCCTGAATCACGAGTGCATGGCTGCACCCAAAAATTGGTTGCATCAATTCTTATGGTCGTTGATTTTTTTTTTCAATGCAAATGCTCTCTAAATGGGCTTCGTTGGTGGCTCAGCAAACATCCAGTCCCTCCTCGAACGCACGCTACACATTGCGCAGCATGAAAGGCATGGTGAACTGGATCGTGATGGTGATGCTTTGCTTTAGCTCCAACGAGTCTCACACTGAAATTTTCAATACGCTGTCCTTCACATAGTCTCGTAGAAAGAATTTTGAGGGAGTAACATCAGAGAACCTAGGGACCCATGTTGTGGGGCCCCACGTTGATCCATATGCCTGGGAACACCTCGTCCAAAAAACGATGCACGAAAAAGTGCAAAAAGCTCCCACTTTGCCTTCTAACGGGTAAAACGAAAAAATCAGCTTTCAATTTTTTTTTCTGTTCACATGTTTGAAAATGCTAAATTCATAGCTTTATACAATTTGATGTACATAAAGTGAACATTAAAAGATACTAAACGGTTGCTATATTGGAGTTAAAAAAATCTAAAGATCTTTTGAACACCCCGTAAATATAACAAGTTTTTTTTTTTTTTTGTTAATGAACTGGTACAGTGTGTACACTACACAATTTTTGTGTATTCTTGATAATTATAGCTACTCTTTTATTCTGGGGATTTAAGCACTTTATTTACTTTTAGGTGTTTCGTTGCATTTTTTCAGAATTCATGTTATTATTAAAGCTTAATTAAGTTATCAAAGAAACTAGAATAACTGGCACTTAATTATATTGATGATTACATAGATAAATTTTTAACAGAAACCACTATATAACCTACAAGAAGTGCGAGGATTTGATTCGCTGAATTCCTCTATTAACTTTTATTTATAGTTTTTATTAAGTGCATCTGAAAATCCAAGATAATTAATTCAGGTCTTAAAAATTAAAATTACACTGAATATTAATAATTAATTTATCATGATATTTAAACTCTGGTAATATTTTATATAATTTGAAAATTACTATATCGCCATTTGAACTAATTCAACCGTGTTTTTAAAATTAGAATTTCATCATGGTAGAGTAAAAAATTCTTGCATTTTATATTTATGGACCATGTGATGTGGGTTTCTAAAATCCCGTTCAATGTTGTCATGCTTGTCAATAGATAATAGCAATATTAATTTTAAAATTTAGACACATCATTTAAGAAAATAAAGATAAAAAAATCAAAGACAATGTTTACCTTTTGCAAATATGGCATGCTGTTGGTCATTTACTTTTTTTTTTCATGAAAAAGGACTGACAGAAAATAATAAATAACTATATTTATAAAGTTTTTGATATCACTCCTCTTATACACATATTTTTATTTCACTTTTATTTAATTATTATTCACCGAATTTATTATAAATATATATATATATATATATTATACATCATAAAAAATCTATAAATGTATAAATTTGTTACATTTTTCAAACTACTGAACAAGACAATCTTTTTTTTTTTAATTATTTATATTTTCGTTTTTCGTTGTATTGGTAATCTTAAATGCAGTAAAAAACATTACATTAGATGGGGAATTCTCCTATATATATTTTTTTTATAGATGCTCTACGCATTGAAACTAAATGTGCCAAAACAAAAAAAGTTTCTATTTTCAAAATTGAAGACACGGGAATTTTTTTAAAAATCTTCCTTCTTTTGAATATAGTACCAAAACGTGACGTACCAGGTGAATTTTTCCTAACATAAATTTATATTTTCGATTATCACTCTTTAAGTAAACTGATATTAGGGACAAAACTATATATTAATACTAGGGTAGAAAAATCCGCTGATTTTGATCGTGTTACTAAAAAGGCAATCACTCCTTGACCCTCAAACAATCACTAAGTTCACATGACGCTTTTTAATACGTATCCGTTGACGACGTCTCATAAGAATAATATTATCTGTCATCAATGAATACTTATATTAAACACCGTCATGTGCACGTAGTGTATAATATCAGTCCGATTTTGTGTGTTAACTATATAAAAGAGTTTCTACATCATAGTTTCAGATTTGCGCGCAGGTTGCATACTTTGCCCCTTATTCTAATAAGCCTTTCAGAGTCCCCAAATTTGAGCTCAAATACTTGAAACTTAAGTTGAACTTATTGTTAATATGTCACCTATCATAATATAGTAGTTAAATTAAAATGTAAGTTGTAAGACAAATTCCCCGTTGTGAAATTCCCTTTGCTAGATAATATGACTTTAAATAACAAATCCACATTTGTTTATTTTGTTACAGGTGCAAGAGAACAGTTTCAATAATATCATAACTAAATAAAAATTCAATAAACATTAGTTAACAAAATTGAAAGTGACTGATAGTAATAAAACTGAGATGGAAGGTATTAGAATACAACTCCCGGGTCATGAAAATGAAAGGTGATTATATAAGAATTTTTAATGTTACATTGTGTCACCCAAACTTTAGGTCACCTGATTTCTTTAAAACAAACAAACAAAAGTAAATAAATAAATAAATGAATGAATGAATGAATGAATGAATGAATGAATGAATGAATGAATGAATGAATGAATGAATGAATGAATGAATGAATGAATGAATGAATGAATGAATGAATGAATGAATGAATGAATGAATGAATGAATGAATGAATGAATGAATGAATGAATGAATGAATGAATGAATGAATGAATGAATGAATGAATGAATGAATGAATGAATGAATGAATGAATGAGTAAATAAATAAATAAATAAATAAATAAATAAATAAATAAATAAATAAATAAATAAATAAATAAATAAATAAATAAATAAATAAATAAATAAATAAATAAATAAATTATTATATTTTGTCAAAGTAAAAAATAAAAATAATTGTTGTTTTAAGGTAGAGATATTGTCGATCAGCTGTGTTGTAGCTTCTTGTGATTAACATGTAAACCTTAGCAAATTCACAAAAATTCTGAAATTTTGAAATTTTTTAGAGTGCCTAAAAGCCTTCGAAAAAATTTCAAAACAATCTAACGAGCAGATTTTTTTTAAATTAATTTATTAAATTTTCAGCATAAAGCTTTTCGATAGAGAAACAATTAAACTAAAAACTTAATTAAAATAAATCGGCTTGTTAAATTATTGTTTTGAAACTTTTTTATTGCTTTTAAGCACTATAATAGTCCAGGAAAATTATATATTTTGCTCGGGAAAATTAGTATTAAGCTGAAATTTGGTACACACATCCCTTGATACCGTCTGAACACCCAAAAAAAAAAGTCACCTAAAATCCGAGCATAGGGGACCCCGTTTTTTGGGTTTTTGCCCATACCCATAATAATTCCAAAAATAATTAATATCTTTGGAAATAATTAACACAGAAGAACAGTTGAGATAACAAAAAACATAACACAACTCAAATTTTATTATCAAACTAGTTTTATAATTTTACCCCTCAAAGTTTTCAAAATTCCCTAAAAAAAGCATCAGTTGTAGCTCTTTCAACATTTTGATTATTGTTGCATTAAAAATGTACAAGATTTTATTTAAATGGTTGATACATCTCTTCATTATATATCCAGCTGCAGTAAAAAGTTCATATGATGGTCACAACATTATAAAATTAATTCAATTTAATTTATTTTAAATTGCTGTATTGCTCTTCACCCCCCTCCCATCCCCGCCTCCAAATAGGCTACTATAGTGTCACATTGAAAGTCGATTATTTGAAGGGTGACTGTGTATTCCGTACCAAAATTCAATAAATTGTGTTTTCAATAAGAAATTTGTGATTAGTAATTTTATTGTAATAAAAAACACACTTTAATTTCCTAATATGTTAATTGTTAACAGTTAACATATAAATATATTGAATTTTACTTCACTTTTCGGACTTTTACCTTTGCCGGTGATGTTCGATGTAACCCTTCTGTGTGTAGTATGTTGCGATGGTCACTTAGTGTTCGTGCACGTTACTAACACTTGCATGTACTACACATATCACTACGTTTCGAAAGTCAACCGCTCTCTTCCTCAGCAGAAAAAGTGAAATAAAATTCAATATGAATATCCTTTGCACGAAAAAATTATTTACTAATATAAATATATCCTATATATAATTGTGCTATCAACGAAATTGGGGCTCTTGGATGCATGTCTTTTGCTACCTAGTCTCAATTTAATTTCAATTCATTCTATTTATGGATCATATTTTGACAATGTAATTTTTATTAAATAATATAATATGAGACTTAATTAATTTTAATTGCTGATTATCATGACAGTGTCCATGATTACAAAAAAACAAAGATATAATATATAACATATTTTTTTCAAAAATGGATACATCAAATATTAATGATAGTTATATATTCTGTACATTAATTAATGTAATCATTAATTAATGTATAAATTAATTATATGATGCATAAATAGAATGAATTGAAATTAAATTAAGACTTGGTAGCAAAAGACATGCATCCAAGAGCCCCAATTTCGTTGATAGCACAATTATATATAGGATATATTTATATTAGTAAATAACTTTTTCATGCAAAGGATCTTACATTGAAAATATTCACCAACTGCAAATTTATGTTTTTTTAACTTAATTAAACTTATTACAAGCAAATCAAATCGCCAAATGAAAGAATTATTTATTCTTCTTCTTTGAGTGGTTTTCAAGACTATAGAGTAAGTATGTCATCAAAATTATTTGAAAGAAAAGTATTAATTTCAAAATTTGCTGTATGTTTATGTAATACATCAATTCATATAACATGCACAAACGTTCTTGTAAGTTCATTTATGCTTCTTCTTCTTCAGTGCTAATCAGCGTTAATATAATTAATAATTTGTTACTTACTAATAATAAAATATCAATGATACACTTTGATAGTATAATATATCATACTATCATTGATATTTCCTGGATACTATTTTAAATATATGATTCAAAATATTTTTGATTATAATTATGGCGTTTCAACCAAAGAAAATATGTAAACTATATTTGTTTGGTTATCATGGACACTGTAATTAATTAATAAAAAGAAAAATTAATGTCAAATATATGACGTAAATATACCATGTAATAAAATTGATGCACAAATAAAGTGAATTGAAATTAAACTGAGATTTGGTGGCAAAAAGACATGCATCCAAGAGCCTTAATTTTGTTGATAACATAATTATGGATATATTTATATGTTAACAATAAACCTGTTAGCAAATTAAAGTATTTTTTTTTTTTTTTACTACAATAAAATTATTAATAACATATTTCTAATTTAAGGCACAATTTATTGAATTTTGGTACGGAATACACAGTCACCCTTCAAATAATCGACTTTCAATGTGACACTATAGTAACCTATTGAGGGGGGGGGGGTGAAGATCAATACAGCAGTTTAAAGAAAATTGAAACATAGCTAGAGCTCTGTTAAGCCGTGAAGTTACAGCAGTCATTTACTACAATAGCATATATAGCTATATAGCTATATATTATACTTACAACATAACCACGCCCCCTTTTAACTCAGAAATCCCAAATAAATAAATTAAAATTAGTTTTTTTAATGTTGTGACCATCATATGAACTTTTTACTGCAGCTAGATATATATAATGAAGAGATGTTTCAACCATTCAAATAAAATCTTGTACATTTTTAATGCAACAATAATCAAAATGTTGAAGCAGCTACTGCGGCTTTTTTTTAGGGAATTTTGAAAATTTAAGGGGTAATTATTATAAAACTAGTTTGATAATAAAATTTGATGTATGTTTTGTTTTTTGTTATCTCAACTGTTCTTCTGTGACTATTATTTCCAAAGATATTAATTGCTTTTGGAATTATTATGGGTATTAGGCAAAAACCCAAAAAACGGGATCCCCTATGCTCGGATTTTAAAGGATTTTTTTTTTGGTGTTCAGACGGTCTCAAGGGATGTATGTACCAAATTTCATCTTTATACTAATTTCCCTGACCTCACCCATGTTATTTTCACTAATATTCCTGGACTATAATATCTACCTCTCAAAAAAAAAATTCAAAATTTTTATGAATTTGTTAAGGTTTACATGTTATTTAATTAGAGCTAAAAAAAACAGCTGATGGACGTTATCTCTACCTTAAGCTGTTAACTTTTAACACTTTTTATATTATAACGTCAATTTTTACGTGTCTCTTATCATGATTCATCTTTTATTGATTGACATTTCTAACTTACAGGCGTGTTCCTGTTTGGCCGAGAATAAGAGGAAGAGTAATAACTGGTATCTTGACAGTCACCTCAGCAGTAACATTTTGCGCATTGTTTTATGCGCTACTTGTCCGTCCAATAAAAAGGTAAGTTCAAAATAAACAGAATATAATTTTTCATACTTCATACTGGTTAAATAATTAAATTTAATGCTTAATTAACTAAACACTAATGTATTTACTTGGGACAGAATGATCATCACTAGCTATGCCTAATTTGCTGGAGCTGCATCTCTAAGTGGTTCAGTTTGTATTTATCGAAGTAGAAGAATAAAGGGACTCATCTCTCCAAATTTCAAGTTTGCAACGCCTCCACCTAGACAAAACGCGCAACAAGAGCAAAGTTGAGTTCGTTGTGTCTCGAGTTACAGAACATTTAATGAACACATAAAACGTTTCAATAGACACATAAAAGGGCATTTACAAAGCCTTAAGGCCACAAATAAGGTTCAATAATTTAAGACCGGAAATTTTGGGTCTAAAAAACACGTCTAAAATCAAGCTTTAAATTATCAAGCCTTAAATGTGGCCTTAAGACTTTGTGAATGCCCCTTATAACAAACAATTACAAAAAGAATAATATTAATTTAACATCAAAAGAATATGATTGATGTATTCACAGAAAGATAGCTAAATTAAAACGTGCTTTTTTTTTTGGGGGGGGGGGGGCAAAGAAACATAATTTTAATTTAACAACTGGCCCTGTAAGAAATGTACAATATTTCAAACGCCTCCCATATATGTTACTTTGTCAATCAATGTCGCAGCTTAAAGTGATGCATTTTATCACGGACCATTACTTTACTGTGTATTTGCAAGCAGTCTGTGCAGGTGTGGTGATCACATTGAGAAAGGGTGCTGTTTTTTAACTCTCTCAAAATTGCAAATATTTTTTTATATCTTATTTGAAATTGCTCACCCTGAAAAATAGCATCATGTTTCGAAAATACAAAATAAAATTATTTTATTTTATCTAACAAAGAAAACATGGCCTTGAACATCATTGTTATATGGTGTTGTTTTCTTTTTTCACTGGTGTTTCTATTAAATTCTAGTGAAAAATCACTTCTCCAGATTAGGAAAGTACTATTTTACTCTTATATTTAATTTTATGTTAAGAATATTGTTTGCATGTTTATAAAATTTGATAAAATATAATACAAAATCCCTTGATAAGTTTATAAAGATTCAAAACTATTGTGACGATAGTCTGATTTATAATTATATAAATTAGACGACCTCTGTTATACAACCCGCCTTGTGTCTAATCACCTTGCAAGATATTGGATCAAAATGAAAGAAAAAAAAGGAAAAAAAGAAAAATAGTAATAATATATTTGAAATCTTGAAAAAAATTGTATGTATCAAAAGTCGTAAACAATATGAGACAAAAATGAACATTAGATATTTTTATTAAATAATTTTAAATATAAAAATGTTTAAAAGTTTAAGTTAAATATCACTAGCTGATTAAATAACATAATAAAATCAATTTGCATTGTAATTCTTTTGCAATGAAAAAAAAAATAACAAAATCTATTACATATGATCTTCAATTAAAGATATTTAAAAAAAAATAGGTATATATTTTATTATCTCTTTTTAATAAACAATTCAAATAACTAATAACATAATTATTCATAATTTGATCAGTTACTTTTCTGGTATGAACTACTTTTAATATACGATTATAAGAGTCCAAGTATTGACAAAAATTTAAGGTGTATTGTTTTTCGTGTAATTCATTTATAATTATAAATAATCTTTCTTCTATTAAATTTTAATTCAGATTTTAAAATTACCGTATCCTTATAAAAGATTCTAATTTTAATGCATGATTTTTATACAAAATTCTAGTTTTAAAAATTATTATAAAAAATTGTATCCGAGCTTAACAATTATACTTAAATCCGTTTGTTTCTTAAAAAAATTAATTCCACAAATATTTGAAAAATTTATGTGAAAAAAATATATATTACAATTATGGTATTAAATTACTATTATAATAATGCATGTTAAATTATTGAATACAATACAAAGTTTAATAAAATGATAAATTTGTACGCATTTTATTCGTAAAAATTAAAATTAATTTTCAGATTTCAAGTATATAAGCTTTCGTAAATAAATGTTTAAGTAATATAACCTTTCTATGTTCCATATAAAATAGAAATAATAAAAAAAAAAAAACATAAAATATTCATAAATATGAATGGAGTCAAAAAAGTAAAGCACTTAAAATATGCAGAAATATCTTCTTAAAAACCAGTAATTAACTTCATTAAAACTTGAAAATAATTAGTTTATATACTATAAGTGTCAATAATAACTAATAAATATGTTATTTGTGAATATTTTCTTACAAAATAAAGAGCTTGGACAGTGATAAAAGTAAACTGTAAGAAATGATTCAAATTAAAAATTAAATTATTTGTATAAAAAAATGTATTGTTATTGAATTAAAAAATCTGTAAAAATAATTTCTACTTTAATAAAAATTGTTTGCAATAAATGTAATTCACCTCTAAGAAAATTGCAAAATTATTAAATTTTTCGCAGAGCAAAAACTATAGAAAGTACTTTCATTATTTAAATAATGCTCATGACTTCTAGTATTATTAAAAAAATATAAGAAGAAATTATAAAAAATTAAAGAATATTATTGTGGAATTTCATGTTACTATTCTATAAGAATATACTTAGCATGCTATACTAATTATGTATATGTTGGTTTTGTACCATTGCTGACAGTAAAATATTTCAAATTCTTGCTTAAAATTAGAAAAAAAGCTAATAAGTCTAAACATTTCTTAAAAATAAAAAAAATAATTTTCTATTTATCTTAAAACATAAATACATATATTATTCAATAAGTAAATGATAACAAAACTTTTGGCAAAAGGGACAAATTAATTATCTATATAAATTCAATTATAAAATTTATTTACAGTCAGCATTAATAAAAGTATTTCTGCATACACGTATATATGTACTTTATTTGTTATGTATGTTAAAATTGTTAAATAATGTTATTTGTAATTCCCGTATATACAATTTGAAAGTATTAAAATTAATTAACGTTTCTAACTTTCAAAATTTAAAATAGTTGAAAAAAAATATTTTTTATTGAAACTATATAATTGAAAATGTTAAAAAATTTAATCATATATGTTACAATACATAATATAATCAGGTAGTTATATTCAATGTACAACCTGATCAAGTAATTTAAAAAGATCAATGATGGAAAAGTGTTATTTATTTTGTGTAATCGTAAATTTAAAAAAAAAAATGATTTCAATATTGAAATTTCTATTATTATAATATTATGTATTTATGATAATATAAGAAACTGTTTATAAATTACTGTTTAAAATTGTTTATTCTATATGGTTATTTTAAAATATTCAGTGTAATTTTCAAAATTAAAGCAAATAAAATGAAAATTTAATTAAGTAAATTTTTTGGGAATGTTTAAGATATATATGCATTATGCATGTAACATAAATCAATTTTGGTTCGATCGAAAATGAAACAACAAAAAATATGGTTAATTTATAAGCTGAAAAAAAGACAAGAAAAATAATGATAAATACAAATTGTGTAAATCAAATAAAATGGTTATAAGATGAAAAAAAAAATATATATATATATATATATTTTTTTTTTACATTTTTATCTATTCTTCAAATTTCATCAAAATTTTTGGAATTTTTACCAACATTTCTATGTCTGTGCACTAAATAACTAAACAAATTTGAATGTAATCATTCACCTAAACATAATTGTTTTATGAAAAAAACTATAAATTCTGTTTCATTATCGGACCACATGATTATTTGTCTCCAGAGAGTTATGTTTAAAATTCAAAATTATAGCTACAAATTTCTTCTGTGCATAGTCACAATCCTATGTATTCATTAATCCCCTTAATTTTTTATTGCTGTTTTTATGTGTAACAAATGAGCAAGTACAGACATTTCAGCACTATTTGTAACTTGATCCTACATCAATATATCTAACTATATTGGTGGTTGATCACATTGTGAATGGGCATTTGCCTTTTTCAATCCACCATTTGGGTTATTTATTCTTTTTTTTCTTGTCTTTCCCTCCCATTTTATGTATTTCTTAACCCAATAAACAATTATTATTATTATTATTAACTATTTTAGTGTGTTAAAAACATCTTAAATGGGCCTACGCCCGGTCGATTTTTTTTGGTTAAATCAAAAGAGGGCATCGAGATAAGCGTTTGTGAATTTTTTGATAACTGCATCTTACTGCAATGCAGCTTGAAAGTGCATTTTATCTGGAGGCTGTCACTGAAAAAGCCTCTGACGTCACTACAATCTTTGATTAGTTGGACAATATATACCTGTTACTTATAAACAGGTAACGCAGGGGTAGCCAATCAATAGACGGCACCAAAATTTAAAATATAATAGATTTCAAGGAATGAACATTTTTACTAACATCAAAAATCAACAAAAATACACAATACTTCAAGCTACGCCAATTCAAATTAAAAATAACAACGATTAGAAATATAATTATTATTTCGGATATACCATCCATCATATTTAAAACAACCAAAATTCTTCTCAATCGCATCATATCACGTTTCTTTTAACTTTTTTCTTTCAAATGGGCTGCATATACATTACACTCACTTTTACACTTTTTAATAAAGTATTACTGTGCTCTGCTTGGGTGGATGCTGGTATGAAGAAAAGTAGAATAAAAGACAATAAAACAGAAAAAAGACAAATATTGTATCCTGCCATCGCAATTGATATGGATTAAAAAAGGGATTAACTTTTCAACTCTTTTTTAAATTTGAGCTAAACATTCAATAGAAAATCAAGAGATTTGGAAACTGTTTTGCTGGCTGCGTGAGTGTTATATATATGCAGCGCATTCGAAAGAAAAAAGTTGAAAGAAAGGTGATGTGATGCGATTGAGAAGAACTTTGGTTGTTATAAATATGATGGATGGTATATCCGAAATATTAATATTATATTTCTAATCGTTGTTCTTTTTAATTTGAATTGGCGTAGCTTAAAGTATTGTGTATTTTTGTCGATTGTTGATGTTAGTAAAAATTTTCATTCCTTGAGATCTATAATATTTTAAATTTAGGTGCCGTCTTTTGATTGGTTACCCCTGCGCTGCCTGTTTATAAATTACAGGTATATATTGTCCAACTAATCAAGGATTGTAGTGACGTCAGAGGCTTTTTCGGCGACAGCCTCCAGATAAAGTGCAATTTCAAGCTGTATTACAGAAAGATGCAGTTATCAAAAAAATTGAAAAAAAAAATTCCCAAACGCTTATCTCGAAGCCCGCTTTTGATTTAACCAATAAAAATCGACCGCTCCGCCCCGTAGGCTCATTGTTATTAAGTGGCAATACGTACACTACTCCTGCTATTTAACAAAAACTATACATTACATAAAAATTCCACAGCAGCAGCAAGAATTGGATCTACTTTACTATATGTTTGTACATGCCACCACTTTTACGCTGACAAATCTTCTTCGACAAGTGCGTATACTTTTCCCCAGTGATTTTCCCCTTCGGATGATCTGTGAATTTGAGGTGAACTTTGACCATTCAATGTTTTTCCTATGCATCAACTATAAGACTAAATACAAAATAAGTCCTACATTTCCCCACTTCAAACGAGCAGTGCAACACAACAAAGAACTTTGCATCTAACAACGAGTGACAAAATTAAAAATTAAGTGCTAAAAATTATTAAATTAGGAACAATTTGTGTGGTAGCCGTCAATATTTAATTACAATTATATTAACTTTTTAATTATTTTAATTAATTTAAAATTGATTATTTAAAAAAAAATCACTAATTGTTTAAAATTCTTAAAAAAGGTATTATTCTAAATTTTTATTAATTTGGATGAACTAAATAATACTGAACCAAACTATATTCAAATGTTGCATGCATACTAGAAAGAACTAAATTAAACGTGACCAGTCATTTTATTTTTATTACTTTTGTCAAAATTTCATTAAATATTTTACTAAAAAAGAGAAATTTCAGTTAAAAAAAGAAATAATAAATATTATTTTGACTTTTTTATGACAATTCTTGTTGCTTCTTTGTAATTTGAAAATAATTTAAATTTAAAATGTTTCTATCTTAACTCTTTTGAAAAAAATAGTTGAAATACTATAACATTTCTATTTATAATGCAATATACACAATACTTATGAATAATTGCTATATATCTTCCAAGAACTTTGTATCCAAAGTATCCAATCAATAAATTTGCGGACAAATTTCATATATGTCGTGGATGAGTATTATAATAAATAACAAAAATTAAAAAAAAAATTAAAATACAACAACTTAAACTAAATTAAGTTAATTTAAATTAAATTATAACGCAAGTAATTTCTATAAACCAAATTAAAAAAAATTGAAGTAAAATAACTGCACCCTTTAGATAAAATATCATTTGAAATTTTGCAAATTAATTGTCAATTTTAGAGCTAATTACGCATTTATTTAGATAAAGCTTGGGATTATATGCAATTAATATACATGTTAATTTTTGTATTCATTCTAATCAATTAGCACTATCAGCATCAGTGCAGTAGATATAATTTTCAAGGGTATACCATTTATAAATAAATATATGTTTCATTGGTGATACAGTTTTAGATATGACTTTTGATCTTTTTCATTATAATGTTAATAAAATGTGAAAATTATATTAATATAACTTGTACGATATAACGGGAAATTGGTAACTTAAAACATGATTGTTCTTTAACTAACTGATAATTTAAATTCAATAGGAAATAATATAGAAATTTAAAGAAAAAATAAATAGGTAATTTACCAATTCTTCGTTAAAATAATTGATAAATTTAATTATTATAAATAATCACTTGTTGCTTCATCTATTGAAAAATGTGTATTATAATAGCATTATGTAAGACAGAACGAGTTCTCTTGATCAGATAATTTTTTTTATTTAATTTATTAAGTAAATTCTAAATAAAATTTAATAAAATATTTTGGAAGTCAGGAGCCTTCCACTTTAAAGCGGGGAGTGTGACGATAGTCTGATTTATAATTATATCAATTAGACTATAACCTCTGCTATACAACCCGCCTTGTGTCTAAGCACCTTGCAAGATATTGGATCAATAGTTCTCGTTCTCTAGAAATTACATGATAACATACAGAGATGTTTATTACTTTATGTACTTACCTCCTGTAAGAAAAATCCTGGATTAACCCGTCTCCTGCCAGTCTCCTGCCTGATTACCCGGGAGCTGACCAATGGTGTTTTAGTAAATAATGTTTCTTATAGAATAAACAGCTCCAGGAAGTATTTTTTATGTATTACTATGAACTATAAAAAGGCAATGCAAAGAGGGAACATTCAGAGAGACGATGAGAGAGGCTGTTCGATTCCAGAACATTCACTTTAACACCAGCATGGTATCTGCAGTTATTAGTACTTATTTTTCTTACTGACTGTTCCAAACTCTGAGCATCCTTCATTCTTCTGTATTTAAAATGTAAGTATTATTTGAACTGTAATTCTATTAATAAATATATATGTTAAGAACAATGCTAGTTTTATAATTTAAAGATCTCACAATCATTAGATAGGCTTACGCTACTAGACTTGGGTTTACGATCCTGGTTTCATGGGGTAAGATTATAAAGAAAAAGGTACAATAATTAGACCCCCTAGCTAAAGACAGAAATCCCCATGACACTATTATGATGTTATTTTATATTTTAAATTGTTTTCTTTGTTTCACAAACAAATTTTACTCATTCATGAACAGATATTATTATACTAAACATAATCTTACGTTTGGTGTAAAATATATAATTATTCAAAATGTTTATTTATTTAAAGTACAATTTATTTAATTTTTATATTTTATGAATTGAAATTATCAAAATATAAAAAAAAATGCATCAATTTTATGGAACAAAAACTAAATATAATTTTGCATACAAATACACTGAATGAATTGTCAAAGGATCCATGAATAAACCACTCCATGCAAAATCACGTGCGATAGATTGAAGTACTGCATGGGCATCAACAAGTTCTCATTACATTACTAAAGTTCTATGTTATATAATAAGCATCAAATTTTGATGAATACTAAACTTTAGATGTATAAATACAGATTGTATAAAATAAATAGTCAATTATTATAAAATTATAATTATTATTTTTTTCCCTTTAATCAAACTTTAACTGGGTACTTCTACATACTAATTACTCACTAAGTTTGAAAACCCGAACCTTCCGAAACCCTAGCTTAGCTTTTCGCGGGCTCTTCCGGAACAGGGGCGGCCACGGCCTTGCAATCCATCCCGGCATTTGCCTGCGACTGAGGAAAACGTGGAAACCTCAGCCAGGACGGACGCTACACTGTAAAAATGAAACGCTCGTTTTAGGAGCAAATAGCTACCTAAACGAAGTGAACTGAGATAGGTAGCAATTTAATCCTACAATAGGGGGTTTCCTTAACTTCCTATTGTAGGAGTCATTACATACTTAAAGTAGGGTATTATTCTGCCTAAAACGGGTAGTCTAGTCTACCTACTTTATAATATGGCTGCTTTGATATTGTAAATTAGGGACTTATTGTTGCCTAAAATAAGTAATTATTTACCCCTAATTATTAGAAATTGTAGTATCTAAAATGCGTATGCAATTCAAGATTAGGTAGGTTAAATTTGATGCATTTTAAATAAATAAAAAAATTCTTTTTATTTTAAATTTTATTAAAAGTTATCGTTTAACAGAGAGAATAAAAATTATATACAGTTAAAACACAAATAAAAGTTACACATATTCCCTTTTTTTTTAAAAAATATTGGCATTAAAAAAATCAATTAAACTAATTAATTTATTTTCATTTCTTTCATTGAAAAAGTTGATAATTTAAAATCTTTTTTAAATATCATATTCTAAAAAAAATAAATGATAAAGCCAACAGTATTATTTTTTTCTGCATATAAAAATATTAAAAAACATTATATGAAATGAATAAATTATAATTTTAAAATTAATTTTTTTTTTTAATTTTCTTTCAAACAACTTTTATTTTTATTGAACTATTAATGATTATGAATTTTGCTGCATGTAAGTGTTTGTTATAGTTTTTTGTCACTTAACTCACTGTTATGATTTAATTTTGATGGGGACTTGCGTATCTGATATGTATCTGTGGATGAGTGTAGGAGATCGCCTCACTGGAGTAGAACAATGTTCACGAAAAGAAAAACTGAAACAGAGAGAAAAGTATATTTAAAATTGGGAGCTATAAAAGATTATATTAAAATTAGTTTTGACTTCGGACTATTTGAAGTTAAAAAAATTAAAAAAAGCGGGTAAATTATATGAAATTTTTTAGTTAATCGCTGTTCAGCTCCCATCTCATCTAATTTCCTCTTCTTTGCACCATTTTAGAGGAAAGAAGAGGAAAAAGACGAGATTAAAAATTTTTTCCTCTTCAGATTACGTCGTTTTTCCTCTTCTTTTCTCTTAAATAGTGCAAAATTAGAGGAAATTAGACGAAATGGGAGCTTAACAGGTAATAAAATATGACATTTATTTTAACTATATATTTCAAAAGAAGAGGAAAAAATATGAAATTACGTCTCTTTTCCTCTTATTTTCTCTTAAATAGTGCAAAATAAGAGGTGATTGGACGAGATGAGAGCTTAACAGCTAATAAAAGATGACATTTATTTAAACTATATATTTCAAAAGAAGAGGAAAAAAGACGAGATTACGTCTTTTTTCCTCTTCTTTTCTCTTAAATAGTGCAAAATAAGAGGTAATTAGACGAGTTCATAATTTTCAGGAATAAGTTTTTTTTTTAGCATTGGGTCAGCTGAACCTTATTATCACTACCTCGAGATATTTTTCCGATACGCTACTATATGTACTAATTTTATGAGACGTACTGTACCATTTTCAGATTTAAAAGTTTTTGGAACCATTCAATTCATGTTTGCAATTCATTCATTTAATGCATCGGCTATTATAAGCACGATTTCTACATTGAAACGAATTTATTGCAGCGTATAGATAGGAAATAATATGTTGGTCAAGTGAGGTAAAATAGAAAAAGACAGAGAAATAAAAAAAAATCAACTAAAAATAATCACAATAACTTAATGGTACACACCTGGGCAATATTATATCGCGGTGGAGGTTTGGATTCAGTGTTCATGGAGCACCCTGCAGGCCCCCGTGAGGTCACATGGTCGCCCGCTCCAGCCGCCAGCACAGCCCGCGCGCCATCACGGCAGTCAAACCGAACGTTGCTTGTGCGACGTGAATTTTCTGTGAAACAAATGATGCGTTAGACACACATTATATGCTTATTGAGCAGCATTATATAATATAATGTACATTTATGACTTACCATATTGCATTATAACGCTTCTGAGTGCTTAAATACTGCATCATTCTTGATTTCTTGTGGACACTTAAAATAGACGACTATGAAAACAATGCCATTGAAAGGCGGAGTTGCCAGATAAATCACTGCCATCTAGAGATTCACATTTTTTTTGGTTCGACTAAATTTTTTTTCTTGTATTACGTCATTTCTCGTAAATAGTTATGTTTTAATAAATCCTACTTTTATATTTTCATTAGTTAAATTTCTTGCGTTTCCTTATTTGTGTTCTTAATGCAACAACAAGATTGAACAATAACTTTTCAACACTGCGGCTTAATCAACGGTCTTTTCAAAATTTAGGTACCTTAAATCCCCTGATCTGGGTATGTCATTTTATTATATGCACCTAAATTTTATATTGCATGGATAACAGTAAAACAGTATTCTAAATGATTTTTTTTTAGAAAAATGCAATTTTATATTTAATTTTAATTTTTAAAAAATAAACCTAACATTTTTTATCTAGTTAATTGAATATTTTACTATTTCAATCTTTTTAGCTAATTTATTTATAACGCAGATTGCACTAAAATTTGACACTTTTAAAAATCACTGGAGGAAAAAAGAAAAACGAAAGAAAAAATCCTGTGTAATTTTCTCTCTCCCTTTCGATCATCCCTATATACTATAGTTGAGAAATTACGTCTTCAACTCATCTTTTACTTGTCTAAACCTATTCTTTTTACCTCTAAAACACAACTTAATTTTTCCTCTTCACTTAAAGTGAGAAAAAAATAAAGAAAATATTTCTGACATTTCATGTTCATTCAAGAAGAGGAAAAAAGACCCTATTTTTCTCATCGTTTTCCTCTAAAATGGTGCAAAACAAGAGGAGAAAAAGACGAGAGGAGAGTTTAATTGTGAAGAAAAGATGTAGTTTATTTAAACCCGGGTTCCGTCTCTTTTTCTCATCTCTCTCTCTCTCTCTCTCTCTCTCTCTCTCTCTCTCTCTCTCTCTCTCTCTCTCTCTCTCTCTCTCTCTCTCTCTCTCCTCTCTCTCTCTCTCTCTCTCTCTCTCTCTCTCCTCTCTCTCTCTCTCTCCTCTCTCTCTCTCCTCTCTCTCTCTCTCTCTCTCTCTCTCATCTCTCTCTCTCTCTCTCTCCTCTCTCTCTCTCTCTCTCTCTCTCTCTCTCAATTGATGTACGAATATGAAATAATTTTATTCCGTACTATACAATTACTTGTTAGAATTAATTTGGAAGTTACATGTATGGTTATTTTTTAAATGAAAATTGACCAATTCATGCATGCAATTTATTAAACACATTAAATTTATATAGTTTTTTACTTTATTAGTTACTTTAGTTACTTTATTAATTATTAATTACGTTAAGAACTTTTAGGCACTTAAATAAAAGTACCTAAAATTAGGTAAACATACTGTAGGGATATAAATTTAACCTATTGTAGGGACTTAAAGCATGTAGGTACCTTAAATTTTAGGGGTCTTGTTAATAATTTTAGGTGGTTTTCATATTTTAGGGGTGACTATTTCAATATAGGTACATTCCTACCTAATTCAGGATGTAT
>OX463781.1:36892900-37023249 GCA_949825025.1 Siphlonurus alternatus
GGGATATAAATTTAACCTATTGTAGGGACTTAAAGCATGTAGGTACCTTAAATTTTAGGGGTCTTGTTAATAATTTTAGGTGGTTTTCATATTTTAGGGGTGACTATTTCAATATAGGTACATTCCTACCTAATTCAGGATGTATATTCATTATTCAACTGTTTAAAGTGCCTAATTTAAGTAGAATGGCAAGGTATGGTCCTTAAACCCCTAAATTAGGGAAGTGATACCTACTTTACGTATCTCAAAATTTTATTTGGCTACCTAATACAGGCAGGGTTTTTAACTGTGTACAGCTTTTTTCAATGCACCGGATGTGCAATGGTTCAAAGTTAGGGGAACCACATATGGTGAAAAAGCGCAACGATTTACTCCTGGGTGGGAAACGTAGTATTTGTTGAAAATGGTCACCCATCCAACTACTAACCATGCTCGGCGTTGCTTGATTTCAGTGATCTGACGAGTTTCGGTCAAGCGCACTGCGCCACACACCCATGAATATACTATATTGGAATTTCGACCTCATTTTTTTTATTGCAGAAATGGATAGAGCGTGCAAAGTTATGCTACCCTGATTTTTTCAGATTTTTTAGAGACCGGAAACTATAATTATTTTAAAAAGTTATTGAAAGTCCTTTTTGTGTCGTCACGAGGCGGCAAGTCCTATTTTTTTCTTAAAGAGCGGCGTCTCGTGACATCACAAAAAAAAGTCAATAATTTTTTAAAAATAGTTCCCGGGCTCTAAAAAATCTGAAAAAAAAATCAGGGTTGCATAACTTTGCACGCATAATCGATTTCTGCAATAAAAATTGAGGTCTGTTTTCTATTTAGTTTATTTTTTGGCACCTTAATTTACAATTTACATACTGTTATGTAAGGACATAAATCTTTCTTTTGTAGAATTAAAAGTTCGACTACAGCTTTACTTTTAAAGTTACACAATTTAAGTGGAGGCAGATATTTAAAAAAAAAACTATATTAATAATGAACGTACGTATATATTGTTTAGTGATGTTTAGAATTGCATGCAGGTGTACGTATACTTCAGTTCACCGGCACTCCCCCTTCCCCCTCTCATCAGATGGATAGGCAAAGTAAACCTACCCCATACGATGTTAGCCTGCCAATGGTATTAGAATATAAGTAAAAATACATCGTGACATCTAAATAATAAATTTAGATATATTGAATATCCCATTAATAAGTTTCAATCAATTTCAGCTTATAGAAAACAAAATAAAAAGTATAAAAAATATATTATGGTCTATACCAAACACGATATTTTTTATTTTATTTTTAATGTTAACCTTACTTATTTCAATACGTCAAGCACAGATGTAAATTTAATTTTAAATTATTTATATTTCATAGACTCTGACAGCTGTATTGATTTTTATTCACTGCAGAATGAGTTAGGTATCGAAAAAATAATCACAGTAATTAACTTTTAATTATCTTATTAATATGAATAAATATATATTTACATGGAATTTAACTATAGCTTACTATGTTTGGAGTAATTTTATTGAATGTGTATTCTTGTGATGAACTGTCATTTAAAAGACCACTGATGGAAAAGGAAAAAAAGAAAATTTAGTTTCTACATAACATACTATTCCAGAATTATCATGAGTATTTATGATGATTACACTATATATTTAACCTCTGGTACTATCCAAAAACAAAATCTTTGGTACTATCAAAGGTTGGCAGCCATGGGTGGCAGGGTCTAAAAATTATATTTTAAAGTGAGGAAAAGGTGCATCAAAAAATCTGAAAAAATATTAATCCTTCGTTCGTATCCTTATTTATAAATGTACAAATAGAGTGCGATTTACGAATAAGCATTTAGGCTGGTTTCTAACCACGTTTCACTATACCTGTTTTACGTGTTAAATCACCAAGTTAAACGTGGTTAGAAACCTGGCTAACTGCTTCGTGAATAAATCGCACCCATTTTTTCCACAAAAAGATACTGTGAAGAAAAAAAAAAAAAAAAAAAAAAACTTGAAAAAGTGTAGCACGTACAGAGATTTTAATAATTGACATATTTATTTAAAAAAATACAAGGAATTTAAGAAATAATAATTAATAAATTTAATTGTTCAACAAACATACGGAAATATTTATTAAAATTATGGCTTTGAAATTCTGTAACAGAAGAACATTAAATAAAATACTAAAAAGTTCTATTTTTATATTAAATTTGACTTATAATAAATTTCATTAGTTTAGTTTAATAGTTATTATTATTTTTCTAATTTAATATATGACACAAATTCTAGTAAATCTGTAGGGATAAAGAAAAAAACAATACAATGCTAAAGTAGAAAAAAAAAAGTATAATTTTTACTTAAAAACATGCAATGATAAATTTTGGGACATGACGTCACAAAAGAGTTTGACATTGTTTTGGCGCACACAGCAGTGTCAGAATTGAGGCGCCGCCGCAGCAGGACCACCACGAAAAAGCAGCTGAATAACAAGACCCTGCCGTTACATTGCCTTGGTAGCTAGCCGCCGCATCACTACCTCAAATCTTTCTCTCGCGATAACACTGTCAGTGGTTTACTAACTCTCGTGACAAACATGCCGCTCAGAATGTCTCCGTACAATTTAGCATCGACAATGAGTACAGTTATCAATATAACAACATCTTTAATATTAGATTACTCAACAATTTTATCATCATTTGATAATATTGAAAATACAACGTCACGTAACTATGAACTTAGTGATTTTAATTTAACACTCGAAGAATATATTATAATAAAACGTGGTGCAAAAACATTATCTAAATCTGTTGTAATACCTATAACAGTATTGTATGCACTTATATTTTTATCTGGTATAATAGGTAATATTTCTGTTTGTACAGTGATTGCAAGAAATAATAGTATGCATACTTCAACAAATTATTATCTATTTAGTCTTGCTCTCAGTGATTTGACGATATTGCTGCTAGGTGAGTAAAGACTTAATATTTTTTTTAATATAAATATCATTTTATATTTTATTTGTAAATGTGTATTGTGTTGAATTTAAGATATATATATTATTATTAAATTTATTGACAGCCGATTACTTTTTATGTTCATAATATTATGAATTTTAACAATGTGAACTCTAAATATTCACAGATCGTAATTCAGTGCTTTTGTTATTATTATCTTGCATTGAAGTAATATTTCTCATTCGAAGGTGACAGTAAATAAAAACTTATTTAATTTTTTATTGGAATTTATATTGTAGAAAGGAGATATGATCATATATAAAAAAATATGTGACGGTACTTCAAGATAGCGCTCTCTCTCTCTCTCTCTCTCTCTCTCTCTCTCTCTCTCTATCTCTCTCTCTCTCTCTCTCTCTCTCTCTCCTAAAGCAATAAATAACGCACGTATAAAATGTGTGTGCTATATATCGGTATCAATAAAGGATTATCCTAGATTTGATACGTATTACGTTCATATAGCTTCTGAGGGGAATCAGAAACGTTATTTGTATCATGTATTTTATATAGACTGATATATGTGTTTATATCATAATAGATAATGTTACACGAAAGAAATTTGAGATAATGATTGATGGTTATTTTACTTAAACAGTAAATTAAATGCTGCACTAATAATAAATATATTTTTTTAATCTGAAATTGATTCTCTTTTGAAATAACAATTTTACAATATGATTGATCAAATTGGTTTAAAAATCAATTCATGCCTATTGGTTTCTTCCGATGGTTTCAATGTATAGAGCACAAAATATGATGTTTTTTTGTATATTTATTTTATCGCTGGAGCCTCAATCGGCAATCATATTTATACATGTTATTACAATAAAATCAATGTATTTTTAACAAATGAAAATTATAAAAACAAATAAATTTATGTTTTATATCAGAAACTTACTGAAAAAAAAAATACAATCATTTGATATTATACATAATTTTATCTATCTGAATGACTTTTGTTTCCTGTATTAAATATATTTCAAAATTTGCTCAAAATATTATATACAATGGGGTACTAACCGGTATTTGAGTTAGCAATACTAGTCAAAAGGACTGTGAATTCTATGAAGAACGAGCCCTATTAGAGCATTCTACGACAATTTGCTGAATTTATATGAATTTTTAAATATTTTTATGACGTCACAACATTGCTTCTTAGATGGGAAAATGCATCAGTTAACATTGCTAAAATGAAAAGTTATTGAGGTAGGAATTTGAAACCTTCATTATCGTGATTCCAGCACCTAAAAAACTTGCAAATGAAGTTTTGGTTACATTTCAATATTATAAGTATGGGGTTTGGCAATGTTAAGTGATCTACTTTCCCATTTAATTAAGATTCAATGTTGTGACGTCATTTTTGAGAGGTTTTAAAAATTCATATATAATCAGGAAATTGTCATAGAATGCTGTAATAGGGCTCGTTCTTCATAAATTTTTCATTGCTTTTGAAATGTTGACAAAAACTTGAAACTTTTTTTTTTTTTTTTGTCTGTTGTTTTTTTATTCATTTTCCTACTTTTAACAGAGACTTAAGTATGTTGTTAATATAAGTTCTGAGCTTCTAATTAAATATTTTCAGTCAGGGTTTTTCTTATATATAAATTAGTAAATAAAATTAGTGTGTTTTTTCTTTCTTACAATCTTCCAGAATGCAAATTGGCAGGTGACTGGAAACAAAACTGATCAAATTCTCTTGAAAAAATTAAGTTCGTTCTCTAATCAGGATGACTATTTTAATTAATATTTCTGGTAGTCTGCCAGATATATATGAACTTTACTGTGCATGCTGGTGATTAAGAGTTTATTTTTTATCAAACCTAACAAAAAGATGAAATTATTAATTAAATGTATATTCTAAAATTCTAAACATAAAATTTAAGTATATAATCTCAAATCTTACGTTTTACTAAATTTGTCTTAAAATATTTTAATTTACATACTCAAAGATTAGAGACTATATAACAAACAATTGAAATCATTAAATTGAAAATTCGTCTTGTACTTAAACGTGATATGGTATGCAAACGTTTATTTCCATGTTCTCACATGACATCTCATGTAATATTGAACCTTTGAATTTATTTTCCAACTGCCTCTAGCATGTAGAACTTGTATTCCTCTGAGGGATTCTTTACGTATCACTCAATATACATGCAGCCACCATCCAGGCTACAGAAGAAATATCTCACCCTTCTCAAATCTAAATATTAAATTCCTCTTCGTGTATATGATTTTTTTTTCTTAATTTTTTACAACAAACTTTTATTTTTCAAGATCTAATATTACAGTACTTGTTGAATGATTTCGTATCAAAATGAAAGTCATGAAGTTTATAATTTCGGGAGGGGCTGCCTCCATAAGGCCAATGTTAAAATAAAAATTGAAAATAGGAAAAATGCGCCTATGTGCCCATCTTAAATTCAGGGTGTGAGCTGCGTCCCCCCCCCCCCCTGAATCCACGCCTGTCCCTAAAGAGAGCATGAACTATCTTCACGCATTCTATGAAGGTGTGGGGAACTTAATTTTTTTAAAAACGACGAGGGATACAGCATGTTTTGTTTTCTTACTTCTTCAAAATTTATAATTTTGCATCTCTTGAATTAGAAGATCCAGCAGTTGTTTTTGAACAGCAATAACAAAAAATAATAAACAAAGTACAACTTTTAGTTGGGTGCAAAAAGCATAGCCCATTTTCATTTCTATATATATATATATATATATATATATATATATATATATATATATATATATATATATATATATATATATATATATATATATATATATATATATATATATATATATATAGCTGATTGCGCTGACGTTATGACGCCCCTGTAAGCTAGGCTGCTCTATGGAGGACCAGAATACAAAGACTAGTATATAAACAAATTATGTATTGATTTTTTTTTTCACTTTATTAAACAAAACAAATGAGGTTTAATAAATTTTAAAAATACGCCAATAAACGATAGATAGTATAAAAAAATCCCATCATATATTATACTGTAGAACAATTAAAACTATTTTTTTTTTCTATTTATTTTTGTCATTTCTCCTATCTAATGCCATAGTAGCTGGACCTCCACTTTCTCTTCTCTACCCTCCTGACCGTCCGTATGCCTGCTATGCTATTTTTCCTCGTAAACAAAAACATCAAACAACTCTATACTATACAATGTATTATAGACATCAAGTTCAGGTATATATTAATTATACCCTCTCTGTTGTCAGTGTATTAACAACTGACTACTATGAGTATTAACCAGATATTTCTAGCTTTACCTCCTACAGCATTCTATAGCCTTAGTTGCGTACTCTTTTTTTTTCTTTACGAGTAATATTAGGATATCAACTGAGAAACTATTTACTACTTGACATTGCGACCAAGGATTTTCTCAGATTATTTTAGTATTTTTACAAAGATATGTTGATATGTTGTTGACTGCACCAATTAAAAATTTATTTGAAAAACAACAAACATTTTTATTTTAGTATGTTTGATTAAACTTGCTGTTTTTCCAGTGTTATTTTTGTTTTAATCTTGCAATATATATTGAATTGAAACTTAGTAAAATTCATACACTTTTATTTCAGAATTAACTATTAAGTTTTATTTTTTTAATATTTTTCATATGAAGTATTAAATATAATTAAAAAATATTTTACATAAATAGCAATCATATTATAATTTTACTTATTTTACGTATAATAACTTAATAACAGTTGTTAATTAAAGAATTAGATATATTATATATACTGATTTGAAATAGATACTATAATATAAGACATTAAATTGTGGTAATTAATTAAAAAATTGTTGATATTATATTGATATAGAGTAGGTTAAAAATAAAACATGCGTTTTAAATTATATCAAATTACAAATTTAAAGCATTGATTAAGTTTAGTTTTCAAAAAAATGAACAACTAATATTTTTTTCCAAATCGTATAATTATTTAAATTATAGTATACACATTTTTATCTCAAGTACCAACTTAAATATTATAGCTCTGTAATATTGAAGTATTTGTCAATGTAATATATATATATATATATATATATATATATATATATATATATATATATATATATATATATATATACATATATATTCTATATATACGTTTCTATTGTTAACGCTTCTGAAACCATAAAAAGAACGTAGAATCAAAATTTACTTATTATAATTTTTTTTTTCCACACTTGATAGAACTAATTTAACTAATCTTTAAGGGACTTGGATTATATTTGTTCATTAACCGTCAAGGGCACTCATGCTGCGGCTCAGAACTGATTGCTCTTTAGCTAAACACCGGATCAAACAGAGCATGAGTGTAAGCAACTACACTCTAACTTGTATTGACTCTCTGCCAATGTGACTAAAATATATTTGTGTTTCATTACTTAAGGTTGATATTCGGACCATATGTTAATGTAAATTATGTAAATGAAACTTTCTATGTCTACAGATATATGATGGAAATTTGTTTTGATACTTCGAAAAGGGCACTCTCTCTCTCTCCCCCCCTCCCCCCTCCCCCCCCTCCCCCTCTCCCCCTCTCCCCCTCTCCCCCTCTCCCCCTCTCCCCCTCTCCCCCTCTCTCCCTCTCTCCCTCTCTCCCTCTCTCCCTCTCTCCCTCTCTCCCTCTCTCCCCCACTCCCATTTTCGTAGTTAAATAGGATGCGTTTGAGTTCACTATTGTTGGGACCCAAAAATGACAACGTCCAAATTGAATCTAATTGCAATTAATTAGTTAATTAGGGGGGCAAACGAACCCACAAAATTTTTGGTAATTTTCGTACAGGTAGTTTCCGAGATAATTGAGGCCAAAGTTTAATTAGTGACAACAACAATAACGGGATGCGGTACACCCTGATTATGACGGGATACGGAAGTGACGTCACAACAGTAAGTTTACCTCTTATAGAAATGGTGATAGACGGGATATCACGTGGTGTGTCACGTGGTCGCAGTATTGACATTCCCCCTCGTCATTGACGGGACCTATTTGTGACGTCACCAAGTTGTTAATGATGACGTCACTAAGTTGTCAGTGATGACGTCACAGATTTACCTCTTTAATATAAGTTCCATCACGTATATAACCGGGATCTGTACGTAAAGATGGTTCCCTCTTAGTCAAATTAAATCACGTGAAAATAAGCGGGATATAGGAATTTGAAAAAAAATTACACCAGTTTTACCCTTTATAAAATAAAATAACAAAGCGTATTACCAGGACTTCCACAGTTTTTTAACGTATTGATGTAAGATATAGTTTCCTCTTGTACAAATTTAGCAATGTGCATGTAAGCGGGATACTGGATTTTGCTGTTAACTCTTCTCGTGTAAAATGTAGCAAGCAAATTGACGGGATTTTCTGGACTTAGAAAGAATATTTTGAAAGGGATAGCAAAGGTTCCACATAGTTATTGCCAGTATCCTAACACTTACGAAAATATTCATCATACAGCTATTTACGGGATACTTCCAGGAAATAAAAGCGGGATGCCCTTTTGTGATTAATGACATCACATATATACGTCATAATTGCACGCCCTACTCATAAGGTGTAGGAAGGAAGTTGACAGGACTTTTGGACTTGGGGGGGGGGAAAGTATTATAAAAAGGGTAGCATAGATTCAACACAAATATTGTTGGGAACTTTCTTCAATTGCATTCCCCTTGAAAAAATGATCTCAAATATATGTAAACGGGATACTTTATATATGATGGCAACGAGTGATAAAATCTCGATCTCGAAATGTTTGAGAATTTGATTCAAAACTTACGTTTTTTGATTTTCTGAGTGATAAATTCCTCACACGATCTTCAATAAAATCAATAAAAATAACACTGGACGATCATGTAAATAATTTACACACAGATATTTTGATTTAAGCACGATAATACAGTAAACTTTCAAAATTATAGCCCTGGAACAAAACCTAATACATCATGGCAGCACCATTATTTTTACAATGTGAACCAATGAAATCGATGCAGCTATCAAACAATATTCATGCCAACAATAATACAATAAATAGTATTCCATACCCTTTCTGAATGTTCTATATAAAGAACATCCCGTCTATTGTTACTGAAATATCTTATACCCTGATAATTTTATATCCCGGGAACATGTTTTTATGTCTTTTTCTCCCCCTGATGTGGAAATATACAGCAAAGATTTGAAAAGAAAATAAATTGAGGTCCCGATTGTATGTTTGAGAGAACGTATAGGCACCCTCATTTTCATATCCCGATAATGATGCCTTAAATATTAATTTGAAATCCATCTTCCCCTTTTATGCTATTTAAATATAATATTTGACATCCCGTCTATAATCATGTAGGTAATACTAGTGACCCTCCATTTTCATATTCCGGGACTAGCACTTTTGAACCTTTTGTGAATTTTACCTCCCATGATTGGAAAATTCATTGCAAAGCTTAAAAAAAGAAAGAATTTGAAGTCCCGTCAGAAACAGCCGTAACTTTTGGTCACCCACTTTGTCATATCCCGTTAATGACATTTAAAATAGCAAAGCAAATCCATCTTCCGTTTTCAATGGACATTTTTGATATCCCGTCAATGATCATAATGGTAATACTAGCTAACCCTGATTTTCATATCCCGGTGCTAGCACTTTTGAAATTTTTGGCCATTTCGCTTCCCCTGATACGACAATTCATAGCAGGACCGAAATAGAGAGATGATTTTGGGACCCAATAATGCACATCATTAAATTATGGGTACCCTCTTTCTTCATATCCCGATAATATATAGCACTAAAAATAGCAAAGTGAATCCATCTTCCCCTCCAATGCTATTTCAAGGGACATTTTTGATATCCCGTCTATGATCATAATAGTAATATAAGGTAACCCAAATTTTCATATCCCGGTACTAGCACTTTTGAAACTTTTGGCCATTTTGCTCTCCCTGATAAGAAAGTTCATGGCAGACAAAAAGAAGAGATGATTTTTGGGTCCCGATAATACACAGCATTACATTATGAGTACGCTCTTTCTTCATATCCCGTTAATAGCACTTAAAATAGCAAAGTGAAGTGAATCCATCTTCCCCTCCAATGCTATTTCAATGGACATTTTTGATATCCCGTCTATGATCATAATGGTATTATAAGGTAACCTTAATTTTCATATCCCGGTACTAGCACTTTTGAAACTTTTGGTCATTTTGCTCACCCTGACACGAAAATTCATGGCAGGGAAGAAAAGGAGAAAATATTTTAAGTCCCGATAATACCCAGAATTAAATTATGGGTACTCTCTTTTAATATATCCCGTTAATGACACTTTCCCCCTCTGAGCGGCCGCTGGAATGCGATTAAGAAAACAGATACCGGCAGTTGCCAGTTCGATCACCGGTATTGACAAGCGGTCGTACATCCCACAGAGAGGACATGGAAAGAAAATTTTGGTAGCCAGCCACCAAGAGTGCGGTGAACGATGAAGGTACCGGGAAGTCAATCGTGCTATTGCCGGTATCGATAGACGGTCGGTCTATAACAGAGCACAGAGTGCGTAGAACGATGAAGGTACCGGGAGGTTAATCGCGCGATCGCCGGTATTGACAGACGGTCGGTCTGCAACGCTTGGAGTACTGAAAATTTTCAAGTCCACATCCCGTGTATCTGTCCACAGAAATTATTAGAGGGTGAAAATTTATTTTCGCATCCCGTCTATGATACTGCGAAACAGTTTGTGACGTCATTTTCAGGGCCTGGAGTCGTTCGAGCTAGCGTATAGAAATTGAGAGAAAAAACTGAAAGAAAATGTCGAGGTCAACTGACTATCACTGTACGTAGACTTTGAAATTGACGCTGGAAAAAGGTTTTCAAATCCCGTCAATATTCTCGCCAGGTACTATTCTCTACTTACTCTTGAGTTTTTTCAGCCCGGCAATAATTGCGAGACAACTTATCTTAATTTCTTCAAAGTCTTTATCCCGCCAATGTTCCGTTCATTCATATTTCGTCTCACGTCACCTTCGAGGGTTATCTTACACTACATCCCGCCTTTATGCTTCGTGGTACATTTTCATAGGTGGCGGTATTTTTTAAACGCTGAATTTATTTTCATTGCAATATTTTCTAAGTCTTATATCCTGTCAATATTTGCATAGTAAATATCACTATTCTTTCTCACCCTCTCGTGTGAGTGGCTGATGGAATGCGATTAAGAAAACAGATACCGGCAGTTGCCAGTTCGATCACCGGTATTGACAAGCGGTCGTACATCCCACAGAGAGGACATGGAAAGAAAATTTTGGTAGCCAGCCACCAAGAGTGCGGTGAACGATGAAGGTACCGGGAAGTCAATCGTACTATTGCCGGTATCGATAGACGGTCGGTCTATAACAGAGCACTGAGTGCGGAGAACGATCAAGGTACCGGGAGGTTAATCGCGCGATCGCCGGTATTGACAGACGGTCGGTCTGCAACGCTTGGAGTACTGAAAATTTTCAAGTCCACATCCCGTGTATCTGTCCACAGAAGTTATTAGAGGGTGAAAATTTATTTTCGCATCCCGTCTATGATACTGCGAAACAGTTTGTGACGTCATTTTCAGGGCCTGGAGTCGTTCGAGCTAGCGTATAGAAATTGAGAGAAAACACTGAAAGAAAATGTCGAGGTCAACTGACTATCACTGTACGTAGACTTTGAAATTGACGCTGGAAAAAGGTTTTCAAATCCCGTCAATATTCTCGCCAGGTACTATTCTCTACTTACTCTTGAGTTTTTTCAGCCCGGCAATAATTGCGAGACAACTTATCTTATTTTCTTCAAAGTCTTTATCCCGCCAATGTTCCGTTCATTCAAATTTCGTCACACGTCACCTTCGAGAGTTATCTTACACTACATCCCGCCTTTATGCTTCGTGGTACATTTTCATAGGTGGCGGTATATTTTAAACGCTGAATTTATTTTCATTGCAATATTTTCTAAGTCTTATATCCTGTCAATATTTGCATAGTAAATATCACTATTCTTTCTCACCCTCTCGTGTGAGTGGCTGATGGAATGCGATTAAGAAAGTAGACACCGGGAGTTGCCAGTTCGATCACCGGTATCGACAGGCGGTCGTACATCCCACAGAGAGGACATGGAAAGAAAATTTTGGTAGCCAGCCGCCAAGAGTGCGATGAACGATGAAGGTACCGGGAAGTCAATCGTGCGATTGCCGGTATCGACAGTCGGTCGGTCTATAACAGAGCACTGAGTGCGGAGAACGATGAAGGTACCGGGAGGTTAATCGTGCGATCGCCGGTATTGACAGACGGTCGGTCTGCAACGCTTGGAGTACTGAAAATTTCCAAGTCCACACCCCGTTTATCTGTCCGCAGAAATTATTAGAGGGTGAAAATTTATTTTCGCATCCCGTCTATGATACTGCGAAACAGTTTGTGATGTCATTTTCAGGGTACGTGGACTTGCATGCGAGCAAGTTCTTAAAAACCCCGTCAAGCTGTTCGTTAGTTAGTATGCGTTGTGAACCCCCGAAATTCTCCAGCTTCAATGCATTATGGGAAAATGCTAGTAAAGAAGATGGCTACGCCACATTGTGTTAGGTTTTGTGTCAGTGCTTATTATTGGGGATAATTTACAATCCTATCCTGTTGAAAACTAAATTAGTGATAGTAAATGTAATTCATGACCATCCAGTGTACTTGTTGTTGAAGATCGTATGAGGAATTGGACACTAGGAAGCTGGAAAATAGTAAGTTTTGTGATCAAGATTTTATCATTTGAAGGCATCACCCACAGTATCCCGTTTACATGTATGCGAGATCATAGTATCAAGGGGAATGCAAATCCCGTAGAAAATTGTTATGGATTTTTTTTTTTCTGAAGGTCCTGGCAACAACTGTGCGGAATGTATGCTCCCCCTTCAATATTTCCTTCTGTAAGTCCAAGAAGTCCCGTGAATATTCTTATCGTTCCTATGTTAGCAGGGGGGTTGTCGTGACATCATTAATGGAAAGAGGGTATCCCGATTTTAGTAACATCCCGTTAAAAGCTATATCATGTATTAATTTCTGAGGGGTAAAGGTTCTGCCAATATCCGCGCGGAATGTGTTTTCCCCCTTCAATATTTGTTTCTCTAAGTCCAAGAAGTCCCGTGAACATTCTTATCTTTCCTATGTTGGCAAGGGGTGATTGTGACGTCATTAATGGAAAGAGGGTATCCCGATTTTAGTAACATCCCGTTAAATGCGATATCATGTACTTCCTGGGGGTAAGGGTGCCGCCAATAACTGTGCCGAATGTGTGCTCCCCTCCGATATTTCCTTCTCCAAGTCCAAGAAGTCCCGTGAATGTTCTTATCATATCCTATGTCAGCAGGGGGTATCATTAATGACGTCATCAATTGCAGAGGGTATCCCGCTTTCAGCATCCCGACAATAATGGTGCTATTAATATTTGAGAAGGGTTATATGAAGACTTGTGTGACGTCACAGGATGTGACGTCACAAGAAAGGGGGTATCCCGCTAAAATTCGATGACAGTGCCATCTGGCGGGAGGAAAAAAAAAACGAGAGGGAAATCGATTGTGCTGCCACCTCGAATCAGAGGTTGGCGTTTTTCGCATACTTTTAAAGCGTATATTGTCGACCAAAATTTAAATCGAGAAAAATTAAGTTTTTTATATACTTTGACGTCACGACAGCCCGTTTAGAGACTAAAATCTTAACGGGACCTGATTGGGCGTACCGACAAAAAAAAGGTGCCGACAATAGCCGTGGGAAAAAGCACGAGTGAACCAGTTATGACCGAAAATGGTCGCCCTCTCTCCCTCTCTCTCTCTCTCTCTCTCTCTCTCTCTCTCTCTCTCTCTCTCTCTCTCTCTCTCTCTCTCTCTCTCTCTCTCTCTCTCTCTCTCTCTCTCTCTCTCTCTCTCTCTCTCTCTCTCTCTCTCTCTCTCTCTCTCTCTCTCTCTCTCTCTCTCTCTCTCTCTCAACCTTCGGTAGGCTAATACAAAACGAACTGAATTAAGCTGATATAAATGGACATTGCGTGAAATGAACATTAGTGTCCACTCTATAATAGAGCAATTTAGTATAACGAAACACTTCTTGTTGATTAACACAACACGAATTGCTTTTAAATGTAATATCAATTATTATTATTATTAATTTAACTATATTTTAATAAGTAGGAAATGAACGTTAAATAAATTATTCTTTATTGTTATTATTGTTTAGAGCAAATTAATTTATAGATAGAACTGAACTTACAGCATGTTTGAATATTAAAAAAAAAAAAAAAAAAAACTTGTAATCAACATAAGTTTGTGTTATTTTTTGTTAGTTGATATCCTTTTGAAAAAATTTAAAATACTCGCTCAACACATTGTTTTTTATCCGAAAGCACCGGAAATTTCTGTTATGTGTTTTTTAATGCGACTTTCTTATACATATAAGTATATAATTACGTTTTAATTATTTGTACATGAAAAACCAGTAAAAACTATATTTGCGTTACATTTAATCTCAACTATACAGTTTAAAAGCAGCACTTCCATATAACTTCTATGTGCTCGCGTACAAAACGTGATATTGATATTCTATTACATAGTTTGGCAAGAATATCCTCTCAAGTTTATAATAGTTGCAATGTACTGGATGAAATGATGCCCTTAACACCAACAAGGGAGAAAACATGTGGGGGAGAGGGGGGGGGGAGAGGCGAGTAAACACATCCCAAAGTATCCCAAAGTTCTAGCACCCAAAACACAGGCCTTTCCCTACCCTCCTTTTTCCTGAGGCAAGCGTTGGATCTTTGCCTAACATAGGGGAGATTAATGAAAGAAATCGAACTTAACTTTGACTAAGTGTTTTTATTTAATTTTTTTATGCTCTGGTTTATACTCACCCAGTCATTATTATTATTTTATTTTTTTTTATTGACATTTAATATTACAGTAGTGTCCAGAGAAGGCAAAGCTTTATATTCTAGTGCACAATACATTATTTTGTTGTCAATTTAACTAAGAGTATATAATAATTTTAATTTTTAATAAGTGCATTTTATATTGTGATTCTTTTTATCAGAAATTTATTGAATCTTAAGTTCTTTTTTAATTAACATATTTAAAATAATTTTTAAAAAATACTAATATCAATAATTAAGTTGAAAATTTTACAATAATTGCATAATAAAATCCCTAAGCTCCTAATTACAAATTTATCATTGAGCAACATACACTGTATTATAATTACATAACAAGACAAAACAGGTATACGATGTATTTCTGAAACAAAGATTCCTGAAACAAAAGATTTACCCAAATTCAAGCCTTATATAACGTACGGAAATTACATCCATGCATAATTTAATTAATAAAATTTAATTGCATATTTGAATAAAGGACCGTGAGTTTTATATACGTATTGAAATGTTTCCTTTTGTTCTAACAAGTAAGAATCATGTGTGTGTGCTCAAATGGCTATGTTTTCATATATCAACAACTTACGTCTCGATTATGTAAACATCACATACCTTCTCAAGTTGAAATAAATTTCATCTTTTATTCGCTTTTTCTCTCTTCTCGTCTAATTCTTTCCTATTTCGCACCATTTTAGAGAGAAATAAAACGAGATTAAGGTCTGTCGCTATGAAAAAATGCAACTGAAATTAAATGAGATGTCGCTACCTGCCTATAGTAAAAAAGATACGGGATTCGGTGATTTTTATTCGGCATTAGCAATGAAAATAAAGAAAATTAAGCGTTTTTGTTGAACTTAGGGCTTAAACGTGTTGTTTGCCTATGCCTTCTACCGATTCATTATTTAAAATATTCATTATATATGGAGTTATAGCAATTAAAAGTATGCAACATTTTACTGGAGAGCAAAAGCTGAAGGCAAGGAAAGAAACAAGGAGGGCAGGCGTGCCGTTGCGAGTGCGTCCTTTACGTGCCATGCGTGCCGTGACGAGTGCATTGTGAGGTCGACTCCAAAGTATTGTACTGTAAATTGAATAGAAAATAGAAATATGGTAACAGAGTGTTTTGTATACAGCATTCTCTGTTATTATTATGAATTATTTTTTTTAAATAAATTTAATTTTTGTAGTAATTAATAGGTATCAAAAAATGTTTTGTTGCTTTTTTGTATAATATATAGATAAAGAAACTAACCTAATTAATTTAAAAAAATACATTATCGGTTTTATATAGGATAAATCTGAATACTATAATCACCAATCGGACATATAAAATCATATATTTTTTATATCCTTTCAAGCTATACTTTTTCAGTTTTATCATGTCAATTATCTACTGGAAGGAGTAAAAATATTAAATTTATGGAATATGAATAAAATGCTAATGTATGCTCAAACTAATAAAGAACTGTGGATTAATTTTTTAGATGTATTTTTAATTATGTCAAATTATAAATTAAATTAAAAATGTGACGTTTAGAAAAAAGAAACTATTTTTTATTGTTATAGTAACTCTTTCACATTGAAATTCAATGTATTTTGCTCCTGTCCGTGGACCACATCATGAGTGCGAATGCTGCTATCATGAGGTAGAATGTGCAATTGCCCCGCGCTGCTACTGCTTGCATTCGCGAGCTGCAGTTTTTTTTTCTTCACTTCCTTCCTGGGTCCGGAGAGGACGGGGGAGGATGGGGAGAAGGGAAAAAAAGAGCAGGCGTTACGTACTGAATGCGTTGCTGTACGCGTAAAATGATCAAAATTTTTTTAATAAAAGTTAATTTTCAAGGCACATTTTTTTTTATCAAAATTAGTATGATATATATTTTTCAAATATTTATATATTATATATACAATTTTTTTGTGTGGTTTTAATGATAAAACTCCCTCCAAACTTAATATTTTAAAAAGTAATTAAAATATTCTCGACCTGTATTATATAACGATGAATTTGAAATCTGAATCTGTTTATTATAATAATCCTTCCTTTTTTTTTTTGTATCCTCTCAAGCAATACTATTCAAGTGTTTCATGACGATCATCTATACTTGGAGAGACTGAAATTAAATTTATTGAATAATAATGAAAAAGCGAAATCAATATACTTTATTATGATTCATAATTTTCCTAATAAAATATAGATTAATTTTTTATAAGTTTTCATTGTTATATAATTACAACAATTTTCACTGTCGCGTGCAGGTCAGAAGGGTAAACGAACTCAAGAAAATAACTTGTATTTTACTCCCCCAACCCTTGCTATCCTCATTCATAAACCTTTCTTTTCTTTGAGAAAGGTGAAGAAAAGAATGTAGTATATGTTTTAGATAGAAACCTAGTTACAAACAGACTTCAATGCAATGTATAAATATTTTTGGGAACACCACTTTATATTTCATAGGAGAAAATGAAAAAATTGCACCAATCAAATGTAGTAAATTATGCATAATAAATGCATAAATATTGCAACATCATATATATACATTTTAAAAATATATATATATATATATATATATATATATATATATATATATATATATATATATATATATATATATATATATATATATATATACATATATATAATATGTATATATAATGTTGTATTAATATGTTTCAATTTTTATAAAAAAAATTTAATATTATATTAAATATTATTTTATATTAATATTTTAATATTATTTTATATTTTGTATCATTTATATTTATATTTTTATATACTTTTTTATAAATTTATATTAAATGTATGTTATATTTATAATATTTATATCACATTAATAAATGCTGCATTCATTGCATTTTGATTGATGGTGCAATAATTTTATGTATTCATTTTTCCTGACCATAGATAAGGTAAAAGCACGGCCCACGATTATATTATATTTGCGTCGCGCGAGCCGCAAGGCGCCAACCCTTGTGAAAGTCTGCAGGCCAAGTGGCCCGCCTCGCCTGCCTGACCGCTAGCGAGCAAGGTGCAGGCCGGCCGCTCGTCCCCAACAATGGAACAATGTACAGTACAGTACGGTACATCTGCGGCGAAAATAAATCAGCGAAATGGCTTGTGAGGAAGTAGGGAAATATTATATGTATTTTTTCGCACTAATAAAGTCATCAAAATCTTACCGATACGAATTTATATTAACAGGTTTCCTAAAGATTATATGTATGAATAACATTATATCATCAAAAATGGAATATAATTTATCGTTCTGCAGAAGAAGCCGAACAAAATTCATCCAATAATTATTTTTTAAAAGGCATACGTCGCGCCTCTGGTGGCCGGCTGCATAGCGACAGACCTTAAGTATTTTTTCCTCTTCTTGAGCATGAATTGCTAGAAATATTGTCTCCAATATTTCATCCTCAATTTGAGCAAACATGCAGGAAATAAGATGTGTTTTAGAGGTTTAGACGTGTAAAGGAGATTTAAAGGCGTAATTTTCAACTATTAGGTTTTCAATAAATATAGTAACAAAAATTATATACACATGATAATATGTATTTAAAGTTATTTAACTGACTTCAGAATATTTTATAGTATAGTTTGGCACATTTAAGTAATACCTCCGCGCCCCCCCCCCCCCCTTCCACAACAAAAAAAAAAGGATTTATTGGATTCTGAGAATACCCTTAACCATGATGATTTGTTAATTATTATTTCCAGTAACTTATAAAACTCTAAATAGTAATATAATATTCAGTCATGGGTTATAAATAAATTGAAAGGAGTAGGGGAAGGCTACGTTAAATCCAAAATCTCAGGGTTCAATATAACTTCATAAATTGTGTGTCAAATGTTTGGACACGCACTTTAAACCGTTTTTAGTATTCATATATACTTTTACAGTATAATACAAGCTACATTTCTTTATTGGAAATTTTCAAGTTACAAACTTATTCCCTTTTTTTAAAAGTTGCTGTAATTACGTACTTAGTTAGAGTGAGAAATGATGAAGTATAACTGCCAACTTTAAAAGCATTTTTTTAACTTTTTCCCTTGTAACGCATGAACGAAGCAGAGCTAATTTTTCTCTTCCTTTTACGACGAATCTTCGATCTTTCTCCCCATGCTCTTTTGCAAAGACAAACTCTTCCCTTCCAAATTTTTTCAATGAAACGCCTACATGCAAAGCAAACAGAAGATATTTTACTACCTTTTTGATCGTAAAAACACTGTTAAAATTTATTATTGTTCAAATGCAGAGCAATAACTTTTAAGTCCTTTAACTCTTGAAAAAAATTATATCAATGAAATTTGTGTTCTGAATTTTAATGCGTTTTAGTGCAGAATTCTAAAAGTTTAATTTTAAAAAAATAAGGGATTATAATTTATCTTTATAATTAAGATTAGATTAGATTTTTGGGGGTTTTCGGCTTCCGAACTCTTCCGGTGCCCTGCGCTGGCCGTGGACGGTGGAGGTCTTTGCCCGGTGAACTCTAGTTGCTGCCGAGTCGTGTTCGGTTACGGATACCGGACACCGTTTCGGCAGTGCACACCGACCGTGAGGTTCCGTTTGGAAATTTGCTCTCTACGGTGCTGGGTGGTCTGTGTTTTGAATCACCGTGTGTTCGAGTGTTGGTGCGTGGTGTGTTGCCATGGCCGTGTAGTGAGGACGACATGCTATTGCGACGTATTACGTGTCACTTTGATGTGTTATGGCCCTCTATCATGCACTTTGAATCACAAATGTTGACACGGGTGACCTTGTGCCATGTGACTCCACGGCTAGGGGATCTCCTCCCTGAGTTCATCTTTTCGGAGGTTTCGATTTGTGTTTTCTGATACGTAAACATGCAACACACAACTTTTCAGTGCTACTTTTTCCATTTTTTATATCGAAAGTTTGTCCTGCAATCCGAAAGTTTATGGTGACCATCTTTAACAGCTGTTTTTTCATCCAAGTTTGAATATTAGATCCGCAAAAAGCAGAGGAAAAGCAATAAAGTAATTTATAAACAACATCAAAGATCGCCGCACTGTCAACTTTCATCATGAGTGACAGGTGGCTCATCATGGTGATGGTTCTGGCCCTTACAAGCACAGAGTTGCCTCCCCGAGATTTTCGCATTAGATTTGGCGTTGGGTGTACTTATTAAGGCTGGTATTACACGATAAATTTTTCTAACTATTGCATACAATGTTTCCTTACAAGGAAACTTGAACTCCATTTGGTTGTATGGAAATAAAATTTTCTTGCCAGAAAAAATTGTACTGTATGCAAAATTTATGGTGTAATACAGGCTTAAGAAAGAATTCTATTCAGTTAAAATGTTTTTTGCACATAAACTGTCAGAACAGTGTCTTCAAGACGGTTAAAAAATGCAACTATATGATAGTGATATAAGACATAGTGATATAGGATGGTGATTTTTGTTGTGTATTTTCAGTTTAATATGTTTGTGACGAGAACAATGTTGTATTGTAAAACCTGCATTGAAATAAAATTATAATTATTATTATTATTATGTTTGTGGTGGAAATCATGACAGTAACTTTTATACATAAATTTTTACCAACGGTAGTAAAAAATTATTCAAATGACGGAAAATCCAAACCTAAAATTAAATTAAAAAATAGCAAGTATAATATAATATATAATTATATGAATCTTTTTAAAGTCGTAAAAAGTGTAGAATACGCTGCGACATTTCCCCGTGTATAATCTCCGCAGTAGCTTCTTACGTCTCTAGAGACGACATTATAAGCGAGCTCACGCAACAATGTACACCTTTTGGGACACTTGAAACGTTACATACTAACTGCATGATTACAAGTTTATTGCATTAATGAGTAAAAGAAAGAAAATATACTTTTTTTTTTTTTCTTCAACTGAACTCTGTCGTAGTGTACTAGCCACGATTAAATGACTGAATTTAACTTCATTCCGGCTCTTCGTTGACCCGACATTTTTTTTATCAAACCCCATTCGGTCCTTCTACTTTACTAATTACATACTACTTTGAAAGCCTTATCCTTCCGAAACCCTAAATTAAGCGTTTCGTTGGCTCTTCCGGAACGGGGTTGGCCAGGGCCTTGCAAACCATCCCTGCATTTGCCTGTAACTGAGGGAAACGTGGAAACCTCAGCCAGGATGGACGCTACAGCTTTTATCAATGAACCGGAATTGCAATGGTCCAAAGCCAGGGGAACCACATGGTAGAAAAGCATATCGTATTACCCCTGGATAGGAAACGTAGGTTTTGCTGAAAATGGTCACTCATCCAACTACTATCCACGCTCGGCATTGCTTGACTTTGGTGATCTAGCGAGACCCGGTCAAGCGCATTGCGCCACACCTCCCGACTATTGTAAGTACCTTCCAAACTGGGGCGGCTATGGTTAGCAATCCATCCCAGCATTCAGTAGTAGTGACTGAAGAAACCACGGAAACCACAGTCAAGATGGTCGGCAAGTGATGGAGGATGCCATCAATCACGAGGGGATGTTCATTATCAACCGCCACTTGGGAAAAATTTGGTGGTGCCTGGGATCGAACTCACGACCATCTGATTATGAATCAGAGCTGCATACAACTGCGTATAATATACAGTTTAGAACGTTGGAAGATGTGTATTTTGTCATTGCATCTAACTTGACTTTGTTCTTCAGTTGACATAGTAGAACTTTCAAAATAGAAATGGAAGGGGAAGGAGGAAGCCATTGAAATCAATTGGATAATAAAATTTTGAAGAGTTCTTTAATCAACTTTTTTTCATGTGAAAAATCTGATAATATTTATTTTATCCCAGGGTATACAGAGTGGACACTATATATTTCAGTAATGAAAATTGTTGAAAACATGCAATCGATGATGCAGCGAGTAGATATAAATGTAGTGTGCAAAAAGCTTGATAAAATTATTATGAATTAAGATTAATTTTATTTTTGAAACAAGTTAATTTCAAATTATCCTTAGATTTAGGCATATGGTTAAGAAAAAAAACTAAAAATTGACACATTACGTAGTATCAAATAAGTCTCTGATCTTTCTGGCAACAGCGTTCAACATTATATACAGTATAGTTACTAAATGTAGTTAGCCGAATTTTCTATTACCATTATTATTATTAATTACATTTATATGTTTTCCCTGATGAGCGTCACATATGCAGTTAGTGTTGTTGTTGGTGTATTAGTTGGATTTTTTGGCAGCTCTACATGTATTTGAAGTTGGTCAGATTTAGTGAAACCGTCACAATCCTACTTTTACTGTTTTCTATGTTTTTTAAAATAAAGTGCATGTTTGAATAATTTGAACACAACTGCGTAACTAACTCTGTTATTCTGGTACATAAAATTTAACCATATTTTGCGCAACACATTGTTACGATTTTTTAAATTAATTACAATATTAAAAATCCATTTCACTATTTTGTCAAACGACCACTTATTATTGATATATTTTGTGCTGGACCAAATTCTGGAAGGAGTCTTGGTTTTGAAGGTATATTTAGTCACGTAATTGTGGCCTAGTGGCCTAATATCCTACAACAGGACAGTTAAAGAAACAAAAATTATACAAATTATAATACATTAACGTAAAATTCTTTTCTTTTCTGCACTAAGGTGTACCTTTATGGTAATATTGTGCTTTCTCTTCTAAAAATACATAAGTATTTCCTCTCTGGAGATCACTTAAGACGATCTGACAGCAACTTGAGGGCCCCTTGAAGCATATCCTGTCACGACAGAAACAAAACAAAGCTGCTAAAATAGTTCTCTCTTCTCCTACGCGAAAAAATAAAGTTACGTGATTGCATTCAAATGTATATAATGCTTTTATTCCTCTGAATCTGTGCCTGGAACAAAACCCTTTAAAATTAAGAGGGCTGTAATGTTTAAAAACTAATTTTTAAAAACGTAAAATATAAAGGATAACTCAATAATTTTACTTTAATTTTAACGTTCTTCCCATTAAAATTTTATATATATTTTTTTTTTTTTTTTTTTTGCATTGTGAAATAATGTTGTAATAGATAAATACAACCTTATACCTTTTTCAAATTTATTTTCGTCAAACAAAAATATTCGTTGACTCCAAAGTAACTGAGATTCATCGTTCAAAAAATAAAAAACGTATATAGAGCATATTACAATAAATTACCTGTAAGCTAAATGGGTGAACTGAAAAAGGCAGAACCCAAGCACAAAGTGAACAGTTAACAGCCATCCCAATTAAATAAATCAGAAATTAGTGCTTAGTAAAAAAATGTAATAACATTAATAGAAGAATATATATAAATATTTATATATATATATATACATATATATATATATATATATATATATATATATATATATATATATATATATATATATATATATATATATAATATATATTATACTACATACAAGACACATATTATATATACTCAGTAGATTTTTTAAACTTGTAGCAAATGTATAGAAAGTCTCTCCTCACCAAACAGGGAATTATATGCTGTAACAACCCTTGGAAAGAATGAGGAAAGGTATGCACTAGAATATCCTTGGGGGTTGACAGCACCATCCCAGAACCTCTCATACCTACCCTCTGAGTTGTGATGAAATCTCTATAAGGACCAATTAGATTGAAGTCATAAATCCAAGAGAGACACTTTGTAATGAATGATAGATCAGTCTTTTGAAGCACATTCTTAATTGAAGGAATATTACACTGCACAAGAAGAACTTAAATTCACTCTCAACACATTTATCATATTTTTTTGTGTGTATGCTTTCATAAAACTGGGGAAGAATGTCAGAAATTTGGAGGGCATCTCATCATACGTAGCACGTTAGATTGGTGCAATTTTGCCTTCATATCGTTTTGATATCGTATCAATATCAAGTTCTATAGTACACCCCACGCCAATTCTAATGCAAAAATCTCGGAGCGTAGTGGTCGAACTGAGAAGGGCACAAAGAAGCAGGTGTCTTGCCAGAACGCCATAAAATACTAACATTCCAAGGGAAAACACTAACGTTAGTGGTTTTATTGCCGCTGGAAAAGAGGCAGCAAAACTTGACAATAGGCCGGATTTTACGGTTAATTAAGCAAAGACCCTCAATATTCGTTCTATTGTCTAGCTTTGCCACCTCCTTCCCCGCGGCAATAAAGTCACATAGTATTTTTTCTTGGAATGTCATTATGTTATGACCATCTGGGAAGACATATGCTTCTTTGTGCGTTCAATGTTCGAGGCATACTCCCTACCAGATTTTCGCATTAGATTTGGCGTTGGGTGTACGTACAATGCAGCAGCAATAAACCTCTACGGCTGGGTGATATTTAATATCAATGTTTCACCAACATTTAAATGAACAATATTATGATATCTAATTTCATCATTGTTTCGATATTGAAGCCCCAACAAATTTCCATGGTTGAACGATATTGAATATCAATTATTCACGATTATTTAGTAGTAATATATAGATTTTTTTCTTAACTATTAGGCCAATGTAGCAACTAAAATGAATCCTGTTAGCTGCAACATATATTTAGTATCGTATGTTGTGACATGTATTGTCATAAATCTCAGTAATGATATATTTCATTGAGCAATATTGATATCAGTGAAGTAACAACTAATCAATGTGTTCAATTTTGGAATGCAATTTTGGGCAATCCAATAACGAAATAAGATATACGGGAAATTAATTTGAGTTGGCCGCTGTTTTGATACACTAAGATAACATTGCTGAAGATAGAGAGTGAAAGGGTTATTGGTTTCATATTACAAATTTGGTAATCACCAAGTGTTTCTCGAGATTATAATCAACATTCACCTTAATTTATTTAAATCCACAAGCGGATCGAGTGGCCGTGCGAAGTTGCGCTACAATGAAGATGATGTCCAAAGCCTTGGAAGCACATATAAATACTCACTGCACTGGATGAAAAGCTATATATTTGATTTTAATTTACCCCAGGGAGGGAGTAACGTAATTTTTACTTGAAACGGTCACCTTCAAAGTACTACAACGCTTGACGTATATAGATTGAAGAGACATGTAGGAGTGCAGAATTATAATCTATTATCTCTATTATTTGTGCTGCATAAAGATTTTCAATGTTGAATAAAAAAATAATGGTTTGTTACTTAAGGTAGAGATAACATGGATCAGCTGGCTCAATGCTAAAAAAAATCCCATTCATAAAAATTATGAAAACAAATTTAAAATGTTCTCCTCTACATCCCCTATCAGTAGGTAAAATATCAGGTATACAATAACGAGCTAGTTTTCAAGTTATTAATTTTCAAAGTTGACTAATTTAACATGGAAGTTCCATTTCTCCATGTTAAATTAGAGAAATTTAAAAATTAATGACTCGAAAACTTGCTCGTTTTTGTATACCTGATATTTTACCTACTGATAGGGGATGTTGAGGAGAACATTTTTAATTTTTTTTAATAATTTTTATGAATGGATTTTTTTTAGCATTGGGCCAGCTGACCCGTATTATCTTCACCTTAATTAACACATTACATCGATGAATTGTAAACCAGTAAAATTTCTTTTTCACTAGAAGGGTAATAATTATTTTACAACGCTGGTTGTAAAAAGTCGGTAACATTTGATGGCAAAAGCAAAGCTTCTCGTTGGTTTATTAATTATACTGTACAGTTTATCAAATATTGATTACTCTCGGAAGTGTCAGGATCAATTCCTTTCGTCATCTTATTTTTTATGTTTTGATTAGTCTCAAAATTTAAAGGGAGAAAATATAATATTAGAAAAATCAATAATATAATGCAATATGCTTAGTAATAAGGCCAACATGCTGCCACTTCCAGTCGCAATTATATATTGGATGATCTGTAAATGCATCTCCAAAGTTCTATGTCTATGAAAATCACTAAAAAACAAAGGAACTACTATGTACTGTTGCAGCAGCATCGGCCGCGCCGGGTGGCAAATTATTTCTATTCTAGGAATTAAAGGCTCAAATTCAGTTCATTTTTTCAAATTTTAAAATGTCAATTAACAGCTTATTTTCATGTTCTATTATTTTCTCATTATTTACTTTTATTAATAAAAAAAAACTAAATTAAAATTAAATTATGTAAAATTGCTTTTAGTTAATAATTTGCAACAATAAAAAAAAATAATAATAATAATAATAATAATAATAATATTATTATAATAATAATATTATAATAATAATTTAGGGCATCCGGCCATGGCTTGAGCGTAGGCTCTTGTCCTGGCTCGCGGTACGCGTCCCCCCGCGCCCAGGAAGGACATGCGGGTTGGAGGTTGCCTTGCGAGTGTGACCTCTGGCCCGTAGCCTGTGGTTCTTGTACCACAGGGCGGCCAGGGCATTGGTTTGGGAAGCCCAAGATGCATCCCCACCTCTAAGTGCCCTGGTTAAAGGCATCCAGCACCCCGAGTGCTCGCGGAAATGTGTCCCACCGCGCCTAGGAGAGGACCTGCCCGAAAGGCTGTGTGATGGGCTATTTGCGGGTGTACCCGGGAAGCCCTCATTGCCCGCAGCTGAGTAGGAGACGCTGGATCGTAACATCACCAACAGGATCAGCGGGCGCCTTCACCTTGGCCCAATTGGGCCCGGTGCTGGCGCTAAACCACCCCAACTTGATTGGGAGTTAAAAAAAAAAAAAAATAAAAAAATAATAATAATAATAATAATAATAATAATAATAATAATAAAAATTATTATTATTATTATTGGGCATCCGGCCATGGCTTGAGTGTAGGCTCTAGTCCCGGCTCGCGGTACGCGTCCCCCCGCGCCCAGGAAGGACATGCGGGTTGGAGGTTGCCTTGCGAGTGTGACCTTTGGCCCGTAGCCTGTGGTTCTTGTACCACAGGGCGGCCAGGGCATTGGTTTGGGAAGCCCAAGATGCATCCCCACCTCTAAGTGCCCTGGTTAAAGGCATCCAGCACCCCGAGTGCTCGCGGAAATGTGTCCCACCGCGCCTAGGAGAGGACCTGCCCGAAAGGCTGTGTGATGGGCTATTTGCGGGTGTACCCGGGAAGCCTTCATTGCCCGCAGCTGAGTAGGAGACGCTGGATCGTAACATCACCAACAGGACCAGCGGGTGCCTTCATCTTGTCCCAATTGGGCCCGGTGCTGGCGCTTAAACACCCCAACTAGGTTGGGAGTTAAAAACCCAAATAATAATAATAATAATAATAATAATAATAATAATAATAATAATAATAATAATAATAAAAAAATCTCAAATTTTGAATTCAAAGTAATTATTAAAAAATAATAAGCAAATAAAAATAAATGTAAAGATTCATTTTTGGTTTGTTTTAGAGTCATGTATGTTGTGCATTGTTTGGAAAATCATATTCTAAAGCTTTTTTGTTTCAGATGGACCTTATGCATGCATATTGCTGCATCTAATGTTGCTTGTCTTTGCTTGCTGGTTAGCATGAAATAATTGTTTTTGTTTGGTTGTGTTTTCATAATAAATATGTTAAAAATAATGAATAAAGTAGCAGTAAAATAATTATAAGTAAGTAATATATTGTAATTAAAATGTTACACTTTTTGTATTAGAGCATTAGGGTAAAAAATATTCTCATCTCTGTTCTCTGTATGATTTTGTGTTTAATTGTTCTCTTATTCATTTATTTCTCAATGCATTAATATTTTTCTTTAATTCTGATCTAATATCTTGAAGATTTTTATGAATCTCTGTAGCGGCCGACAGGGTTAATTGTTTAACCTTGGCCGGTATGTATATATTGCTAAAATAAATAAAATAAAATAAAAAAAAAAAAAAAAACTTCGTAAACTTTGCATTTTAATTTAATAAACATTATCCTTTATTGAAAACTCGAATTTAAAGAAAAAATAAAAGACGTGAATTTTTTTTTTGAAAATGTCCCGTTTTGAAAAATAAAACCGGAAAAATTAATGATATTCACAAAAATACAGTATTTTTTCCCAAACAGAGCATATTCTTGGCATTAAAAAAATATAAGAAATTTGCAGATTGGTACCATAGAAAAAAAGTTATGCCCGTCGTAAGCATAAAAAACAAGGATACCAAGCAGAACTTCACATACCCAAATTTCCGTGAAAAAAATCAACATTTCAAAAACAAAAATTAGGGTATTCTTTGATGAGGTGACATGTCCATCATATATAAATTTCATGGATTTTTGAAAACCACTTTGTTTATCACTGCTTTTATGGTGTACTTTGGGCAATATACAGTAGTTAATTTACCAACATATCTTTGAATGGAGTATCAACCTCAATTTTGTTATTGCAGAAAGGGATGGAGGGTGTAAAATTATGCTATTCTGATTTTTTTTCAGATTTCTTAGAGCCCGGGAACTGTTTTTAAATAATTATGGAAAGCCCTTCTTGTGACTTACGAGGCGGCAAGTTCTATCTTTTCTTAAAGAGCAACTTTCAATTATTTTTTAAAAATAGTTCCCGGGCCAAAACCACGTGACGTCACTGCAACGCATATTGCATATTTACAGGAACCTGCATCGCATTGTTCTTGTGTTGCATCAGCAGCGTGTTAGGGAGAAAATATAGAAAAAAAAAATATTACAAATTAGTCTATAATTATTACATTTATATCGCTTCAATATCATCTGCTATATAGTTTATAAAGAATGCACTTACATTTTTATGTCCTTAAATAATTAAACCTGGCTACAAAGTCAATTAATTTATATTTTTTCAATGCTTTAGAGCGTACAGTTTGACAACAGTAGGGGAAGTAAGGGGAGGTAGACAGCTGAGCGTTATCTTGTACTAGGATTGTAGAAGAAAGGGTACTCTACACAATGGGGTTCCACAATATCAGTTGAATATGCATCAGAAACTTACGAAGTCAAAGCAAAAACTTAATAAATTAAAGAAAATACGCATTTTCCTTCCATAGTAAAATTTTTTATTGTAAAAAAATACAATAATAAAATAAACATGAATTTTATTGTGCTTCCTACATTTTTTTTATCGACTTTTGAAAGAGTAATAATGAGAAATTATTTGTTTCATACTGTCATTATCAAATTTGGCGCCCGGTAAATTTGTGGTGGGAGGCATCAGGATTGTCGTAGGTCAGGGTTATTTTACCCGCTAAGTAATACCCATTCTTCTACTTATCCTATCTTGTACGAATGCAGGCAACCCAATAATCTCGTGGCGCTGTCTTTTTTAATCTAAAACAATTATTTCAAGAAATAAGTTGCTTCTATCAAGAATAACTTACCACTGAATTTGCAGGATTTTCGTTCACGGTTCTTTAAAAGCACCCCCCACCCCACATCCTCGATGTATAAAAATTTGGGGGTAATTTGAGCCCATCTTCCTGGTAATGTATTTTAGTATCGTACACCCAAAATAAAAAATAAGAATCATTTTAATATAATTGTATTGAGAATTTAAGGAACTTTTTTATAAAATATACGTATTTATTATATTTCATTAACATAGAAATACAATACTTTCCTTTCTGAAAGATATGCTTAAAAATTATTTTTATTAATGGGTGCAATGCACGAAGAAGTTAGTCAGGTTTTTAACCACGTGTTAAACCACCTAGTTTTCTAACCAAGTTTAACTAGGTGGTTTAACACGTGGTTAAAAACCTGGCTAACTTCTTCGTGAATCGCGCCAATTAACTGTAATACACTTTGATTATTTAAAAGTTTATTTCAGAATAATGCTAGTTACTATAATTGTTTTAAAATTTTGACAGAACAACAATATTATTTAATATTTAGTAATTATATATACACTGAAAATTTGAATAGCTCTGTCAATGTTACATTACAAGATTTTTAAAGCACAGTTAAGAAGCAGTAAAAAAAGGACATCAACAACACTAAATTAAACTGAAAGTGATTTTTTTTCCCAACTGTCCAAAAAGATTTGATTTTATGCACTGCATGGAAAAAATTGAAGGTGACAGATGGTGTGTTATCATATGAGATTAGCATTCAGACGGTAAGAAATGTCAGGAGAATAGGCGAATAGGAGAATTAAATTGCTAAGGGAGAGAAGAGAGGGGAGTCGAATTAAAAAAAGTCGCTAGTGTCATCAAGTTTGCAAGAAAATATTTTTTCTTTATTAATAATTGGAATGCATGGTTCATATTCTAATTATATTAAATTTTAAAAATTAAACTTATGTTATTATTAATTTTTTTGTCGCATTTAGCACTCGAAAAACTTTAAGACAAAGTGTGTGGACTCTTAGTCCTTTAAATTAGACTAATTTGAATACATAAAAAGAAAGCAGCCGCAAATCTTTTAGTATTATATTTACTTCTAAATTTTTGAAATCATTGCAAAAGGTTTGACGTTTGACCACTGCCCACTCCATCAAGGCCTGCGCACTGCGAAGTGCGCGAGAAAAATAGTAGTCATCCCATTTGTTATAGCATTGTAAAATTCAAAATAAATCCAATAGAAATAAATATTTCCTGATATTTTTACACCCCAGGCATAATTATTTCTAAACCCCATATCTTGCCACGTGTAAAATATCAAAATTTTAGAAGCGCTCCTTTCATAAAAACTTTGGGGTCAAATTTGTATATATAACTTAATGTGAAATTGAGAATCTAGGACTACTATTTCAAAAAACAATCAAGATCGCTATTATAGTGCGCATAGGCCTTGATGAAGTGGACAGTGGTTTGACACTCTAAACCGTATAATCATGCACTCTTTAATACAAGAATGTTAAATAAAATAAATTTAGCTTTTTATTAAGTTTAATTAAATTGTCATAATTCTTATAATTTTGATTAAAATTATTAACTAAAAGCATTTAAGAGCTAGCAAAAATGTATTAATAACTTATTAACACTTTCAAGTCTAATAAATTTTATTCTAAATATTTAGAATATTAAATTTACATTTCAATTTAATTTAATATTTATCTTCACAAATGCCTATATTATTATAAAGGAATCTACCTATTTTTATTGCTATTATTTACACTATTATATATTTTGTTTGCAAACTTCTTGGAAATACTTAATTTTACATTCTATATTCTTAAGGACAGACAGATGGTACACATGCTGTACAATAATTTAAAATTGACTTAATAGTTTCAGAGGAATGTTTGTCTCTCCATAAAATATCAAATACGCTACATTTGAGGTGTGTTCGTAAATACATAATCTGATAGAATCGATTTTCATTGATGAACCTTATCTCTGCGATTGAAAAAAGTTGAAAAAAGCATGGAAATATCAGTAAAAATACTTTAAATTCAACACTTTTTTATTTAGAAATTTTTATTCAGGTTTCCAAATTGTTATTGCTTACCAAAAAATTACTATACCACAAATCATTTCTATACAAAGTAACGCGCTTCAATAAATTTAATATCATACCGTATCGTACTGAAAGCACAGAATATGTATTATTATGTCTTTTAAATTTTTAATATCTTCTGCTTTGCTGGAAGTTTAATTTAAAATTTATCCTAACATGTTTAACTCTATAATAAGTCTTTTAAATTAATATCATTGGAAGCTGGCCCAATTTTATTTATTTATTTATTTATTTATTTATTTATTTATTTATTTATTTATTTATTTATTTATTTATTTATTTATTTATTTATTTATTTATTTATTTATTTATTTATTTATTTACTTACTTACTTACTTATTTATTTATTTATTTATTTATTTATTTATTTATTTATTTATTTATTTATTTATTTATTTATTTATTTATTTATTTATTTATTTAAATACTAGATACAAAATTATGTACATTAATATGAAAAAAAAAAATATATTTCTAAATTTTGAATATTTAAAATTCAATTTATTTGCAAAATTAATGTGTGAAAACTGAACTGTTCTTTTATTAATATTTCCCTCTGATTTATATAGGTATTTGTAATTTTTTTCATAAATTTTTGCTTCAGTTCTTATCGTTAAACCAAGTCAAATTATATTTCTCAATCATCAAACGAAAAGAAAGAAAACATGGAAAATATCAATGATGCGTGAATTTCCGCTTTTTCCCAAAACATAATATATATTAGTTGAGCATTAAATAACCAGAGAGCTTTAAAAATTAAAGCTTTCTGAAATAACTTACGTAAATCCTCTTTTATTTATTTATTAATTTATTTATTTATTTATTTATTTATTTATTTATTTATTTATTTATTTATTTATTTATTTATTTATTTATTTATTTATTTATTTATTTATTTATTTATTTATTTATTTATTTATTTATTTATTTATTTATTTATTTATTTATTTATTTATTTATTTATTTATTTATTTATTTATCTGATGAATTTTTGAAAACACAATACATTGCTAAATTTGCTAACATATACTTATGAACATTAAATTTTATTCTCTCTCATTTGCCACATTTTTATCATGAAATATTATTTAGCTTACTACAGACGTAGATATACTGTCATTCGACTTACAATTTTATTGCATATGACAGTCAGCAATCAGAACTCACAAAGCGAACGGAAATGTACGACTCAAAGTTAAAATGCCATATGTAACAAAAGAGGGATATTCGAGGGGACACATCGAAGAAAATTTAAAACTTATGTCAATTTTGATAAACGATGTGGCTCTAAACGTTGATTTCATTTTTAAAATGGAAAATGCAATCTATTTTCCATAAAATATATTTTTATATACTACTTGGGACATAAAATTTTTTAGCTCAACCTTTGTCAATAGTATGTCTTCTTATATATATTATTTCTATCCATGATTTCTTTTTTTTTAATCAAAATGCAAAAAGGCTTTTATGATATATTTTTGAGAGCGATCACCACTCGACAGGCATGCTAATTCATAGTAAAAAATATATATAGCACATTTAATATAATAGCCAATAATAGCACTCTTAAAAAATTTGGCTGAATTTTGACATCTTATAATCAGTATATTTTTAACGCCTTAAATCATGCTTTTTTCAGGTGTTTCGAAGTCAATATTCAGTAGTCAGTATATACTGTCAGTATATAGTTATACTGACTACTGAAAATGCGCAACGAAACACCTGAAAAAAGCATGCTTTAAGGCGTTAAAAATGCACTGATTATAAGATGTCAAAATTCAGCCAAATTTTTTTAAGAGTGAGAAAATGGCTGCTGAAGAAATCCATTCAGTAAAACGGTATATATAAATATAAATATATATATCTGAGTGGTCTAAGGGGATAAGGCGCTCGCCGCCGCGATTGCACAGAGAGATGTGGGTTCGAGTCCCACCTTGGAAGACTTTTAAATTTTCTGACAGATTTTCTTGTCTTGGCGGGTAAACACGTTATAAGTTTAAAATTATATAAAATACTGCCAATGTCTGTAAGTTGAAAAACTTACTACATGTCATCTTCATATATATATATATATATATATATATATATTATGTAATATGATAAAATGTATCAGGGTAAAAGAATATTATCAGTTTTTTCAATAAATTTTTATCCACTGTTTAACTAATTTGTTTGAAAAAGAAACCGTGTGAATCATGATTTCTTTGGTTGCAGTTATTGCTTTTAAAGTTTTTTAAAACTTTTTAAAATGTGAATATTATATTAAATTTATTGTCTGATCCTTGTAAAAGTCGTAATGTACATACAAGTGACATTGTCAAGAAAATATAAAACTTTGTTAAAACAAATAATACACAAAAATAAAATTAAATGAAATTCAATATTGTCAACATTAAAAGAGTAAATCCTTTGTAATGTTGTTTCGAGTTCAATTATCGTATAGCTTTGTGATAAAATAATCTACTTAGCAAACAAAACCCACGCAACTTTTCAGTGCAGACATATCAAGTTTCACTATACTGAATTTCATTAGGGAAAAAATATATATATATATTTTTGTACTTCTTGGATAAAGTGATGAGTGATGAGTATAAATTAAAAAATTCTATTAAAATTACGCAATATTAATTATTCGCTCATAATTGAAGCCCTTAATTAATTGACTATATATAATATATATATATGAATTTATCAATAATTATTTATTAATAAAATAACGCATTAAAATATTTTGATTGAATGTATATCGGTAGTATTTTTTAAGTATAATTGTTTCTATAGTAAAATTATGCACAAGGGACACTAAATTGAAGTAAACCTAGGACCACTTGATAATATAATATTTTGCAATTTTAAGGTCTCCATAATTGAAATGTATCGACGGGACCACAAAAAAAACCTATACGCAGGCTTTATGGGTGACATCATAAAAGACATTTGGCATCAAGGAATGAGTGATAAGAGAAGGCAGTATCGAATAAACTTTTATCAGTCAATTTCACAGATACAATACACATTGTTGGCGATAGCATGTAAACAAATAGGCATTTATTGTGGTTCCGTCGGTACAGTAACTCAAAGTTGTTGTTTTTCATCATCATCATTAAACAATTTTCAGTCAAGGCTTAAAACTTCAAAATTGAATAAATAAAAAAAAAAAAAAGTGACAAAAAAAATTACAAAAAAATCGGTATTATAGAAACTGTATAGGTTTAACAGAAACTGCAATCAAAAGTTTAAAGAAACTTTTATTCACGAGCTAGAATTTTTTCCGTCGACGCATCAATGAAAAAAAAAAAAAAAAAAAAAAAAAAATGCTCTTCGAAGGGATTCGAAAGGAGTTGATTCATTGGGAATGTGCCTTGTTAAATAAGTTTTTACTAAATTGCCATTGATTTAATTGATGAGAAGACAATTCGTCATAATATTGGAGGTCAAGTGGCTTCACATAATTCCTACTTGACCGAACGCACTCAGCTGATCCAGTGATATTTACTTACTGAACGATGAAGATTCCTCAAGGCGTGCTGGAACCTGTTACATCATTTTTTTTTGTGCCACTAGCTCCTGCATGAAATCTTTCCTGTCTTCCTTTAAACCTTACATTTCATTCTTCAAATTAATACCTACCTTTTAAATCTATTATTTCCTTTATTTCCATCTAAAAACCATCTCTCCAGGCAGTGGTACAATCCCATAATCCTCTCATTTTCACTCGCCCTCTCGGTGACGGACTGGAGAGTAGCCATTACGGCGAAAGCCGTTTGTCACCTTCACAATCGTTCTTCCGCAAGGAAGACTTTATCCCATCACCTTCACCTTACATCCCGAGATGGCGTCTCGGCAGGCCCAGGATAGTTTTATTGTTAACTCGTGTCCGAGACACACATTACATCGGGACCTGTAACTAACTCAACATCAATCAACTTACTGAACTATGTTATTGCATGGCTGTGCATTGTGTCTCCAAAATAATGTCCTAAAGTAAAATATATATAATACGTTGTAAAAGAAATTAAAGAAAAAGTGGGCTACGCGACCAAATAATATCCTTACCAAATGTTGCTGTTATAATTGTTTTTTCCACACTATATCATGTATTATACTGCATAAAGAATATTACGCATAATCGCAGTACATTACTTAAATATAAATACCATTTATATTATACCCAAAAGTGAAATGTTAAAAAAATAAAATTTCTTAACGTTAAAAAAATTGTAATTGTAAGTTCTAATTTAAATGTAACAATATTTACGAGAAAATCAATGGATTAAACCTTAAATGTCCGCAAGAATAATGTTTTATTTTATTGTTTTTTCAACATGTTATATAGTCTATATGTGAAGATTTTTTAAGAAGCAACATCTGAAGGTTGTCTGTCAGTTAGCACTTTCAAAGTTGTGTTGTGTAATGATTCAAATTAACACTTATGTGATACAAACTCCAGTATGCTCTCTCCAGCTTAGTGGCTGTATAATTTATAATATAAGTATATTTAAAATTTATAAAAATAAACTGCATTTAAAGACGAATTATAAAAATAAATAACAGTATTTTCAGAAAAAATATAAAACCCTGCAGCATTGTAAATTTACCGTGTTATTGTTTTTTTTTTTAAGTTTTCTGACAGTGGTAGGAAAAATCGGAAAAAAAAATTTAAACATAATTTTAACTAAACTAATGTCTACATCATATGTGCCACTCTACAAATGAAACATGTATCAAAATTGCTACTTTATACAAGTCATATTACATTATATTTAATAATACATAATATAATATGTATACACATATTATACTGTAGACATTAACTATAGTTATATATTGCCTCAAAAAGAGTAAACAGTTTTAGTAAAAAAAAACTGGGCTTATAATGTATATAGTTTCAATATTATGCAATGATATTCCATCAAATTTAAAACGTTTAGACTCTAGAAGCCTGGTACAAAAAAATAGATAAAACAAACTGGCAGCTCTCTTTATCAAATTGAATTAAGAAATTTTGCACCAGCTATTGAGAGTATTACTATTCATCTCTGTTGGATAATATCTATAAATTAATGTATAAAAAAAGGATCACCTTTTTTGGCTTTTTTTCAACGGTAGAATAAAGGTGATCCTGATATATAACCCAGCCGACCTATATGCAAAAAATGAAAACTTCTATGTTGCAAATTGCAAGAAAGTATTCTTTCATTGATGTGTATTTTGACAATGGATTTATTTTATACTTCAAGAAAACACTATAATGTACACACATATAATGTTACATACATGACAGCTGCTAATGCGAGACTGTTGGCACGGATAACGTTATTCTAATGATCCATCGCCAATAAACACAATATTCAAAACTCCCAGAATGTTATTTCCTCTTCTTGTTTTGTATCACATCATTTTCTATTTTTATCTGAACCATGCTGGACAGTGATTCCCTAAGCTTGTTAAGTGCGTTCTTTATCGGAAAGTAAATATAGTGTTTCTTGAGATATAAAATAAATCCACTGTTTACCGAGCAGTGTAGGCATTGCACATTGGTTGCGCGCCGGCCTCGCTTGAGGAAGTTTGTGGGTTCGAATTTTGGTCTGTTATAGGGGTGAAATAATTTTCACCACTTTTCCAGTGTTCGGACAAGTGGTCTGCATTCAGCAGGTGCACCTTTGGGTGTACCGGGCTTCCTGCTACAAGTTTCCATGGTTTCCTGTAGCTAACATGTCTAATGACGGGAAGTTTGAATTAGGACATGGCCGCTCGTATTCGTATAAGAGTTTGTTATATAGCAATACTGTTGTTAAGTTTGAATACTTACGCCAATAGCAGAATATGCTGAAGTAAGCTGACATTGTAAAATAAGTAAAAAATTAATGAGGGTAAATATATTATGGTCTTCTTAATTGCTGTTGAATGTTTGCAGTGCACCTCCCAGCTTACAATAATAATATATCGTTCTCCAGTTTTAGGGTGTTTTTTTGGAGCTATACAGTATATTGAGTCTTTTGAATGCTATAAAGTGAGAAATATTTTTCTTTGCCTTTCGATCATATCAAAAATTTGCATGATTGAATGCAAAAAACAGAACAATAATGTAAGGATGGTTAGTCTGTCAATCTCTCTCTATGTATATATTATACAGTATATGTGTGAGAATAATGGGATTATAACAAAAAATCCAATAAATAAATAACAATTAAATTATTAATGACATAATCAACATAATTCTTGTTAAAATATTTCACAAATGGTTTTCTTAAGATAAAAACTTGTAGCTTAGTAGTGGGTGCATGAATAACTACTGCTAGACGGCAGCAAACTTTTCTTCGTGCGTGTAGATAATTTTTATCACTTCAGAGCAACGAACGAGGTATATATATACACAAAGTTTAATCAATCGCGTGCGTTGAACCGGAAAGTTAAGCTACCTCCTTAAGGAAGTTTAATATTGTGGCACGAATTAAGCAATCACAAACAAATTAATATTATATTATATTATATTATATTATATTATATTATATTATATTATATTATATTATATTATATTATATTATATTATATTATATTATATTATATTATATTATATTATATTATATTATATTATATTATATTATATTATATTATATTATATTATATTATATTATATTTGCTTTCAATAATCTTACATTGCATACTTTATCAATGAACATAAAATAATAAATTTAAATTAAATTATTACATAATTCACATTGTATACTAAAATTATTACAAGACTTGTATTTTTATTTTTTATTAAGCCTTTTAGTATATACATTGAAATGAATATTATGTATCATGAGTATTTAAATGCACTTTTATTGCAAATCTTCAAATATGATTTGTTCTTTTGTTCCCATTATAAATTAATATCACAAAATATTTTACATGCAATTTCACTGCCTCCGAATGGGAATGAATGCTTTTGATGTTTAAAAATAAGTTCCTTTAAAAAATTGGTTTACTTACGTAACAGAACTTTAAACTAATTGTAATTGAATTTGAATTGAAATTAAACTTGAGTGTTAATAAAATATGTCCCTTAATATCTACATGAATAAAAACAACATTAAATATTTTTTCGGAACGAAGGGGCCGGTGGGAGGGAGGGGGAAAGATGACATGAATCACTAACAGTATAAAAGAGAAGGAGTCCGGATATCTCTTATTAATATATTACATGAATATGAAGCATTTTAATAGTAACCAAGAAATCAACACATAATATTTTAAAAATTGCCGGAGTTTTGTCAATTGACCGTTTTTAGGTATAATAATATACTAAAGATTTCAATTAAATTGAAATTTCAAAGTTCCAAAATTGGAATTTATTACCATAAATGAAACTCAATTCTGACTAAATTATGCCCAAATAATCTTATATATTAGTTTGAATATACTTTCTACTTTAAAGGCATTTTGTTCCTGATTGAATTTTTTTAAAGTATAAAAGTTTCTTACATAGCCTAACTCGTAAAAAAGTAAGATTTCCTTCACTGATTTGCATTTTTTTACATCTCTCAAACACATCTTACCAACTTAATATCCAAATAATTAAAAAATAAAATGACTGCATCATTTCTTGAACCTTTTTTTTTATTATTTTGTGTGGAGAATGATTTTTTAGTAAAATGGCCTGATGGCAAGATTAGCTGAAAGAATTATTCTAAGTAAGTGCTCTCTGTGTGTGGAGTTTTATCTCACTTATATACGACGTTCTTCTAAACTCCTCTTATCCTTTCCAGTGTTGGTTGCTTCAAGCCTAGTGTCTAATACTCTTCCATCCCATCACACGAGGCCAGATTCCTTAGCGGAGATAGAGGGGAAGATATTGTCCTATTTCCATCGTTCCATGAACAATCCAGACAAAGCCCCAATACATCCCTGTTCTTGTATGGTCCAGCCAAACACTTTCGAAACACTCTTCTCTTAAAAGTTACTCTGTTAATTCTGTTTCCTTATCCGCATTAGCAGTTATAAAAGAAAATATTATTTATATTATGTTTATTATTTATATGTATTTTGTCTGAAAACATTAAAATATAATAATATATAAATTAATATTATTCATTACAGTATACTCTTTGACTAAAGAAAAATTCATTTAAATATTTACTGAGATAAAAAAAAAATATGTTAGCAGTTAAAATTTGTAACACTTAATATTATATTTTTAGGTTTTATATCATCGTGCATGCCCTGTACGTGTAAAAGCAAACCAATTAATTTGAGTAAAAAACTTAACTCGGATCCGAATATTATCAATCTTTGCCTTTATGTTTATAGAGCATGGAGCATTATGAAGAAGTATCATATCATGCGCGCATCACATTTCAGAAAATTGCATGAGATGCATACAGGAATACGTATTATATTGAAATTATTGGTATATATATAGGATTTTTATTGAAATAGAACAAGTGATTTTTTTTTTATTTAATATCAAAATGCATTAAACGTCGCTCATTTTAATCTACCCACGTCTTGGTGAGATACTGTATTACAACAATGCGAGGATTTTATTATTTCTGAATTTCAATGGTCGTCAATGCACATTATCGCAAATATCTTTTTTTCGTATCGCAAAGCATTAACCTAAAATTTTATAACTTTATAAATAAATTGAATTTTAAAAAATATTATATTTACAAGAATTAAATTATGATATACGTCATGTGCTCACAATGTTATTTATTAAAGTCAACCTCTCCTTTCCTTAATTTTCTGCTTCTTCACCAATTTTAATATTTGTTATAGTGTTGAAAACAACATGAATAAAACGTCAGAAAATTAACTAAATGATAAGCCTAAGGGGATATTTTGGATTAATAAACTTAAACCAAACATAGTTTTAGTTGCTCGAGTTTCTACATGTTTTTTACTAATAAAGTATATTACGTCGACACCTAAACTGCTAAGAGTGGATGTAGTGCTGTAGGGGACATGTTTATGAGTCCTTGCTGGCTTGCCAACAAGGGTGCTGGGTGTGTTTTTTATATAGGGAAGAGGGAGAGAGAGAGTGTGTGCATGGTGAGAGAGAGATTTTGGCAGTTAGAGAGTAAATTGAAAAGTATTCCCATTTTAACTATATAATATTTTAAATAACTGTAAAACAAGAAACAATTTCTAATGTCTTATATTCATTTAATGTTTGATTGATTTTCTTTTATTATAGTTCATGCAAAATAACTTTTTCTATTACTACTTCTTTTTTAATTACTACCTGCTTATATAACAAAATATTATGTGAACTTGCGTTGTTAAAAATATTTCATAAAGATTTATTCATCTTCAAAAGAAAGTAAATAAAAATACATTAAATATTTATTTGAATAATTATATATGCATACGTTCATTGCCAGTAAATGAAATTTTATCTTCTCTTATAATATTCAAAATATATCACTTTCACACTTTCACTTTTTAAATGAATGGGGAGATAATAATTACAGAAATTTTGAAAGAGTAATGTATTCCAGCTTCATAAACCATAATTCATAATTTTAAAAGATTAAATTTACGTTGGAGAAGTTAAATTGTTTTTAAATTAATATAACATAATATATATAATATAAAACTTACAATTGCAAATCCAATATTTTATGAATATTGATAAACCCTAACTTAGTAAATATATAGGCAAATCTATATTGAAACAATATTAATCATGCAAGGAAAGAAAAAGTTTGCACCAAAATTAACAGCCATTTCAGCAATTTAAGTCATACGAGGAAATATCTGTTGATTTCGGGCATCGATCATGATAAATTCTGAAAATTAGGAAGTTATGACATAAGGGTGTATAGTAAGGGTGTATAGCACCTGGAATAGTCATGGAATTTCAAACCCTCTGGAAAAACCTGGAATAATCGTGGAATTTCCCAAAAAATATCAAATTACTTGGAATTCTCACATTTTAAGATATTTTATCAATTCTTTTGTTGTCCAAGTAATAACATTAACATTAAAATTTCAATCTAAATTTCCCTCAGTTTTTGCTAAAAATAAAAAAATTTGCTCCCTACGCTCTTAACATGGAGAAATAGAAATTCAATGTTAAATTAGTCAACTTTAAAAAGTAATAACTCGAAAACTAGCTCGTTTTTGTGTATCTGATATTTTACCTACTGATACGGTATGTTAAGGAGAAGATTCTAAATTTTTTTCATAATTTTTATGAATGGGATTTTTATTAACATTGGGCGTGTTATCTCTATTTACCTTAATTGCTATTTCTGTGACTGTCGTTGTTTGAATTTTTTTGTCACTATATTTTGCCATTTTATTTTTACTTAATTTTTTCATACAATTTATAATTAATAAAATATTTTTCACTATAATTAAGTTTATCTAAAGGCAGATTTACATCTTATAATTATGCTTATGGGATTAATGTCAGTGCTATTTTTCCCCCATACTGAAAAATTATACCCATAATATTTTTACACCTAAAAATAGAAAAAAATGACAAATTCGAAAATCTATAAAATTTTAAATTATTATTTTTTAAGTGCATAAAAAAACACGAAGATTTGACTTACATAATGGCTGCCCCCAGTAGTCGTTAGTCGTTAGAACTATGTAAAGAGGTGTAAAAATTCACCACAAAATGCATACAAGGAACATTCTTTTCATTTTTAATTATTATTTAACCCTGATGATAATATTTAAGATTTTTTTTTATATAGGATACACCCCTAAGAGCTTACAGCTCGCGGCGGGGTACTGGGTACACACTAAATTTTTAGATGCTGAATTGGTTTTCAGTACTTTTTGTCAGTACAAAATTGCTCCAGTCAGTACAAAATTTTCCAGTTTCATCTTACATCCAGCACTTTTTACCTATAAAACACTTATTCCAAGTACAAATTTGGTACTGAAAAAAGAGAGTCAAAAAAAGTACAAAATATTGACTCTCTTTTTTCAGTACCAAATTTGTACTTGGATTAAGTGTTTTATAGGTCAAAAGTGCTGGATGTAAGACGAAATTGGAACAATTTTGTACTGACATAAAGTACTGAAACCAATTCAGCATCTAAAAATTTAGTGTGAGGGATAAGGTAGGGAACGGATAGTGGCCACGGCCTGCATGCTTACGCGTCCCAGCATTCGCTGAGGTGAGACTGAGGGAACCGTGGAAAACCTCAGTCAGGACGGACACCTCTACTTTTTCTCAATGGACCAAAGCGATATCCAAAGCCTGAGAAATTAGGGGCACCATACTTAGGAGTAGTATTATAGCTGGTAAATCGTTGTTATCTTTTCAGTTTACTTGAATTCACAAATAAATAAACAAAAAAAATGCAGATTTATATTAGTATCAAGTTTTTGAGTTACAAAAGTTGGAAGAACATCATTGGGTCATTGGGCGGAAGGGTTTAATTTGCAGATTGAAATAATTGTATTATATATCATATCCTGTGACTACACGCCGACTGCTCCTCTCTCGCTCTATCAGATTTTGTTGATCAAAGGATGTACCGATATTAAAAGGTTTTAAAATTTATTAAAGTTGTTTTGGTTTATTGAACGAGATTTCATTACTTTTGCAAACCGTACATGTAGAGACTAATACAATTATTTATGATCTATAATATATTAGTATCAAGTTTTTGAGATTTAAAAGTTGGAAGAACATCATTGGGTCATTGGGCGGAAGGGTTTAATTTGCAGACTGAAATAATTGTATTATATATCATATCCTGTGACTACACGCCGACTGCTCCTCTCTCGCTCTATCAGATTTTGTTGATCAAAGGATGTACCGATATTAAAAGGTTTTAAAATTTAATAAAGTTGTTTTGGTTTATTGAACGAAATTTCATTATTTTTGTAAACCGTACATGTAGAGATTAATACAATTATTTATGTTTTCGACCAACGTCCAAATATTGTGACTTAATTAAGTCAAATCAGCATCTAAAAACACTAAAAAATTGGTATATAACTTAAAAACGTGATCCTATTTACGTTTTTTTATTTCATTAGGTTAATAGAAAATTTATCCTTTATCTGTGAGTGTAAAGATATACCATCAGTTTACCATCAGCAAATAATTGACAACGGCTACAATGGTGTAATTAGTAATCCTTAATTAATAACCTTATAAGTATATTATAATAGTAACGCAAAATACTTTGTAAAGTACAGTATATATATCTCACCCCCTTCCCCCTCCTCTCTGCCCCAAGCCTTGTGTTCTTATTTTTGTTGAGTGTTCAATGTCCTTGTATATCTGCCATTATCACCCAAGCCCAAGAGGAAACCATAATATCTATAATTATTATTTAAATTCCACTAAAATAAAATAAGTGTAACTGCATCTATATGAACGTTAAAAAATTGATCTGGAAATCTTTGAAAACTACTAAAAAAAATCTGGAAAAATCATGGAATTTCATTTGAGAAAATTTCCATACACCCTGGCGTTTAATAAATATGTTGTATACTGTACACTTGAAAACACCACGAATGTCACTGCAGATCGGTTTTGTTGTTGACTTATTTTAAATACATGTCGATAATCCAGGTAACTTGATATACTTTTTTTTATATATCTTACACAGTTCTTTTAAACTTTAAACCCTTCCAAAATTGCACTATATACAACTGAACATTTTTGAAGCTGCAGAATCACAGCAAGTTACACACTTGTAAACAATCATGGTTTTGCAAAGTGTATACTTTTACTGGAACAATTAGCAGAGAAGAAAAAAAAATAGGAATAATACAGAGCAAGAGGGAGAGAGAGATAAAAACCTTCCACTTCAACTTCTCTCATGAAGAAGTAGGGAAAGACGGTAATTTAATCAAAGGCTTTTGCCTATATTATAGGGACGGAGAAATCGAGGAATTTATCGACGGTCTGTAACACCAACCGATGCTTTAAATTATTGATCTCTTTACAAATTTCACTTCGCCTGTTCATTGGAGAAGCTAAGTTATGCAAAGTTTAAAATTACATTTTACTTTTTTGTTATTTTAAGCTTTTCAGAAAATCAGATAAAAAAACGAATATAAAAAGGTAGTTATATTATTTAAACTCATATTTTTTCAATAATTATACTATATAATGTCAATATATAATCATGTATTATATATTTACATGCTAAATAATATTTTTTTCCAAAATCTAAAATTTTCTGAACCTAAATCAATTAGAGTGTGGTATAGCCACACTTTTAGCCGTTATATTTGTTAAATATTAGTTTGGATATTACTAAAATTGAAAATAAAAAAAACGTAAAAAAACAACTTCTACGCTGATTTTTTTAACACGCAGGTAATTTTTTATTAATATTCTCGATTATTTTACATATATTATTTAGCATATTTTACACTGTTATAGAAAAAAATTTACTGTTTTATGACGAATGATTAAATTAATTTGAAGAGCATATGTGAAGAACAGAATTTTAGTAATTTGAACAAATTACACACTGGTTGTGGAGTCAAGAAAGGGGGTAGATATTAAGAACCCTCGCTGCAAAGTCCGCAGGCAAATCCATCCCTCCTCCCCCCCCCAGCCCTATTTAAGTGTGAACAGCACGTCATGACACTAACCCTTAATTCAATGTATTAATAAGTAGTGAGCATGTGGTTTGAATATGTTAAATATTAAATTTAATTCCTAAAATATTATATTATTTATAAAATTATAATGAATGTAGAATAGTAACACTAAAATTGCCTCCATATTCATTTAGTTTATGGTCGGAGATATTATTTAGCTCGTGTTGGCCTAGTTAGATCATTTGTTGCAAACTGTCAACTAACGACAGAACAATCACGACAAAAACCTTATTGAATGTGACGCGTAAAATATTGAAAATTACATCTGTAATTTAACAATAATATAACAATTTAATAATTGAATATATTTTATAACATTAATTTTACAATTACTTATAGGTATTATATTATATATTATATGTTTTATATTAAAATAATTGTATTTATGTTGAAAAACACAAAATTTTGCGTTATATTCCCATGCAAGAAATAAAATAATTATAATATTGCTATATCTTTTCATCAAAAGAACTTTTACCAAATTATTTCTTTTTCCTTTAAAACCAAAATTAATAAAAAGGAGAAATAAATTCTCTTTTGTAAAATTTCAGAAAAAAAAATATTTCAAATGAATGATTGCTGCATGGTTTATTTTTTCATTGAAATATTTATTTTACAGTTTACAGTCCGTAGGCGTTTAGAAAGAGAAAGACGTTTATTTTAAAAATATAAAATCTCGAGGATAAAAAGTTATATTTTTCTGATATTCTCTCTAACACGTATTGAATTGGAGTGCGAGGAGAAATTGAGGGGAATAAATGAACTCAGTTTCAATCGACCCTGGGGGCAGAACAAGAGGGCACTCTAAGTTAGATGAAACGAGTTTTGTCTGTTTCAACTCAAACAAACCATTTTCCTCACAGTTCCCTTCTTCACCTTTATACTTTAATATTCTGATATTATACATCCTATAACATTTGATAAGTTGAATTAAATAATGTAATATATATTGTCAGCTAGTTGACGAGAAACCAGAAGTATAAAACTAATATCTCATTTTCATTCTCTTTTTGCTTTCTGGTATTCATATTATTCAAATTTAAGGTTTTATTCTTGTTCTCAACATAATATATATTTCAACGTAAAGAATTATGTATTTCTGTGGTTATATATAGCATGCAAGACGTAGGAAAGGAAGTTGTGAGAAAGAGGGAGAGATTTTAAAATAATTCCTTTATTCTCTCTCTCTCTCTCTCTCTCTCTCTCTCTCTCTCTCTCTCTCTCTCTCTCTGTCTCTCTCTCTCTCTCTCTCTCTCTCTCTCTCTCTCTCTCTCTCTCTCTCTCTCTCTCTCTGGGTGATATATTTTTAAAAAGTGTCCTTTTATTTAAGAAATGCAAAATTTAAAATTCGTCTGAAGTGAAAGTGAAAAATAAGTAGAAATTGCGTCACTTCCTGAAATTTTCAGATATCAACTTTCGCTTGTTATAGATCAACTATAACTTGATACCCAAGATTATAATATAAATCCTAATCTTATAGTTCTATAGCATGTGTTAACTAGAACTCACTTATTAAAACATTATATAGGACTTTGCTTGCTTTAATATATATATATATATATATATATATATATATATATATATGTATATATATATATATATATATATATATATATATATATAATATATCTATATATATATAATTATATATATTTAGTTAGTAGTCATTAAATTATGGATTAACGCAAAAAATTAATCTTGCATCATAGTTTTAGAACTATATATTATAATTGTATTTTTTTATGATTTATGATTATAAATTGCCAAAAAAAATATGAAGAACATGAAATTTAATTTGAATATCAATGTTTTATAAGTTTATACAGACGCCGCTCAACTTTTCTGTACTTGGCAAATTTGATTTAAATCTCACTCTTTATTAAATTATAGAATGATTGCTTTAATATTATAAACATTTTGTCATGACTTTTAACCCCTAATTTATCGAGTTGGTATTTACTCTTTGTTTTAATGCAAATTTATATTTTATATTCATTTTTGTTATTAATAGTTAATGTTATAAAGATATGTATTATGGGGCTGGGAATGTAAAGCTGCATAGATTCCATTATTTTGTGTTATTTATTAATTTTACAATACTATACACAGACTTTGAAAACCGACAAATCATATATATATATAGTTAATTAAGAAACACGATAAGAATATTTTGCTTCACAAAGTAAAGCATTCCTCAATTAACAGTCTAATTAAGTTTAATTTAATTAGTCTAATTAATTTTATAAAATAATAACATTAAGAGAATTCAATGAAAAATATACAATTTTTTTTTTACTTCATATACATTCCCCAATGTTTGAGTCTGGGCAATATCTACATTTCAATGTAATTATATAACACTTCGATCAGTGAAACATGCACATTGTTGCAAGAGTGTACTACTTCTATATGACGTTACATCATTTTGCAGTACACTTTTAAGTTATATTAGATCTGTTTGAAAACAAAAACTCTGGAAATATTGACGATACATACACTCACGGTTCTATGGTGGGCTGCAATGTATTTATATTTTTAACACATAAATATGTTTACACATTATTTGAAAAATGTATGAGAACGCTATTCCCAGAAAATAAGTAAAATAAATAATATATTCTGATAAACATACCCTCACAATTTTTACATAGCCCCCAGAATATAATATATGTATCATGTTGTACGCATTGAATGTAATGAGATATTAGAATGTGATAATTTTAGTGGCTTAATCGAAAGAAGGGGTTAAAATATGATACTGTGAATTTTTCCAGCTTTTTCTGAGACCGGGAACTATTTTTAAGAAATTATTGAAGGTCTATTTTATGACATCATGGGCGGCACTGACCTATCCTTTTTCTTAAGGAGTGCCGCCCGTGACGTCATCAAAATAGAAGTTCAATATTTGTTTAAACAAGTTCCTGGTCTCAGAAAAATCTGAACAAATTCCAGTACCATATTTTTATCCCTTCTTTCGATTAAGCCACTAAAATTTTCACATTCTAATATCCTATTCCAGCTCGAAAGGTTCATAAAAAGAAACACCTCAAAAGAAACATATAAACATTCCGCACGTAAACGAGGTGTTGAATTTTTTTTAGCTGTTATTTTTTTCGATAAAAATTTAAAGTCCGAGAGTCAATTTCCATGAATACGTGTGAATTTATGGGAGGAAGGGGTGCAAGTTACTTAATCCTTTAGAAGATGGTACATAAATAAAAATTAAAGATACTTCAACCCTCAATCATAACCTCAACTATTTTATTTATATCTACGTTACAGGATAGTATTCTATTACAACAAGAAATCTTACAATTAAGGTAGAGATAATACGGATCAGCTGGCCCAATGCTAAAAAATCCCATTCATAAAAATTATGAAAAAATTTAAAATGTTCTCCTCTACATCCCCTATCAGTAGGTAAAATATCAGGTATACAAAAACGAGCTAGTTTTCGAGTTATTAATTTTTAAAGTTGACTAATTTAACATGGAGAAATGGAACTTCCATGTTAAATTAGTCAACTTTAAAAATTCATAGCTCGAAAACTAGCTCGTTTTTGTATACCTGATATTTTACCTACTTATAGGGGATGTAGAGAACATTTTAAATTTTTTTCATAATTTTTATGAATGGGATTTTTTTAGCATTGGGCCAGCTGATTCGTATTATCTCTACCTTAATAGTGACCTTACTTTTTACGACGTTAATTTAAAGTATAGGACTTTAAAAAAAATGTAACAAAAATAAAAAAACTTGAGTGTTCTATTCATTGATGCATATGATTGATGCAGTATTTTGTTTCATAAAATTATATATATTATATACTAAAAAGTTTCAAAATAATTCTTTCCTAGAGGTGGATTTTCATGAGCGACAAAAGCGATGTGGCGCGATTTGACGTTATAAAAGATGCGAAATCCTATGCGGTGGCGAATTCGCCGGTAATCGCTTTAATTACGATGCTCTTTTTCTTTTAATTGCCCAATATGGCCGCCAATGGATGTTACAGCAAGTGCGCTTTATTCGCGTTGCGTCGCAGGCTGGAAATCGTCCATGAAAATCCACCTTTTCATACGTTTTAAGGATTATTATAATCTCAGTTAATTGCGATTTCGGAATCGGCCCCTAGACTTGAACAAGACTATTTGTCATATTAGACTATGATAATAATAATAATAATAATATATATATTATTCATATTTCACAATAGACTCGACGGAAGTTGTTTTAAATATAAATTTTCATCGTTTATCGAAGTATATGGAAGCAAGCATTCCATATTTAATATATTAATATTAAAATTTCAAGCTTTTACATTTTGAATGTGAAAAAAAGTGCTAATTTAATAGACACCAAATCGGATAAGATTAATTCAAAAATCAATTTATGTATACTATGCTCTCGTTCTCTCGTATATATATATATATCCTAAGTAACTTTGAGAGAAGGAATTTGAGATATGAAATGAAATATTGTATATAAGAGAAAATCAATACCAGACCTCTCTTTTAATATTTTTAGAAGCCTCCACCTGAAGTCAAAAAAGCCTGAAAATTACAATTGTGAGCACTAGCTCCTTTAATGAAAATAGAAAAATAGAAATAGAAGAATCCGCTCTGTGGTGTAGTGGTTAGTACCTCTGACTCTGGTCCGAGAGGTCCCCGGTTCAATACCCGAATCCGGCAGACTTTTCGTGACTTGAGTTGGGTGTGACTGACTACTAGATGATGGAGTGGTAGGAGGAAGGCAGTTTACGACTGTCTACACTCCGCTGCCCTGCAGTCTTGCACTGCCACTGCAGGCTGCACAGATTTGTTAGTAGGAGCCCAGAAGAGTGCAGGAAAAGAGTTCTGGGAGCCTGGTAAGCCCCAGCATGGTCGAAAGATAACTCATACTGGAAAGGCTAAAATATCGGCTTGGCCACACCCGAAAGGGTAATAAAGGCGTCAAGGATATTTATTTATTTTTTTTTTAGAAATTGTCATTTTTTTTTTCGAATTAATTAACACTTAACAAAAGTTATTATACGATTCTCAGTGAAACAAGTATACAATATTTTATTATAGTACGTAAGAACATAATTATATATATATATATATATATATATATATATATATATATATATATATATATATATATATATATATATATATATATTAACAAAGATACACCCTATGAGCTTGGATCTCGAGGCGGGGTAGGGAAAAGTGAGGAAAAAGATGGTGGCCACAGCCTAGTTGTTACACATCCCATCAGCATTCGCTGGGGTGAGACTGAAGGAAAACGTCAGTCAGGACGGAAACCTCTACTTTTTATCATTATTATACTCCAGGTTAGCAACGCAAGAAGTCTATAACAGTAGAATACAATAATTAAGTAGTTACATTCACGGTGAATAATATTAGCAAAATACCATAATTATGTAATTAATATATTGTGAATTTCACGCACGTATACACTATAAACTACCTAGTCTAAACGAGTGAGACAAAGCTAATGTTGAAAAAAATAATAATGAATAATGAGTATAATGAATATTAATTTATTATCTTATTATTGCAAATCGATGTTATTCCGTCAAAAGCGACTAACTCATTTTATCACGAAACAAATTTAGTCGTTTTTGATGAAACATAAATACTGAGCAGGGTATTTCATATTGAATACATTGAAGTTTAAACCAAAAACATATATGTTAACGAGGAATTATCTTCATGTATTTTTTTCATATATATATTCAGAGAAGACATCATACATTTTAACGTAAAATAAAGTACTAAAAAATCAATTTGAAAACTCATGGATCAGAAGGAATATAATTGTATTTTTATCTATAGGTTGATAAATGTATTTTTATTTTTAATTTAAATATTTTTTTTCAAATGTTTTGCAATTAAATTTGGGTATTAAAAAAAAGTTAATATGTGTAAACCGTATATAAGATTTAAAAAAGAAATAATATAAAATCGTTGCTAAGTAAGTGGTTTTGGACATCACCGCTTTGCTTCTAAAGAAATGGATAACGGAAGCTTCTGCACCCAAACATGTGTGGATCTCCTCATAGCAGCCTCATTCATCTCAGAGAAAACATAGTAACTATAGTGGTTACTGGTGTTGAGGGAGGCATATTTCACTACCACAATACACTAAGCGGGCGGCGAAGAGGCGCCACCGCGAGGCGGCAACTTCTCCTCTTTCTTCTGGATTGCGTACTCCCACGCTGCGGCTACACATCCACCCACCCTTGCAGTTTAAAACGTATGGAAACCGGTCGATGAAACACACTATATACGAAAGCTCAGCTTATATATGCATCGCAGGAAAGATAACCATAATACCGCCTTTGTTATTTAGGCTTTAGGCAAGAGAAGATCTTAATTATAAGAAAATATGTATAAAAAAAAACATATCGTAATATAATATACTGAAAATTCAACAACGAGCATCCAAGCAATTGCGTGGATAATATCATGGAATAAGCATGATGCTTGGTATATATATTTTTTTTTTTACTTCTGCGAAAATTAACAACAAATGATATTAAATTATTAGCTGTTAATTATATCTGTAAAACTAAGTTTTGCTATAAATATAAAGTTCTCTACGTTTTTCACGTCATTTCAATTTCAATTGTTGCTAATGGCTAACATACATGAAAATTTTTTATTGCAGAAATGAATAGAGTGTACCAAATTATGCTACTCTGAATTTTTTCAGATTCTTTTGAGACCCGGAACTATTTTTAAATAATTATTGAAATTCCTGTGATTTTAGTTGGCACCCCTGAATCCTTAATAAAAAGGATAGAGACTGGACGCCTATTGACGCCTCCAGGGGGCGTGGTCGCACTTTCAATAATTATTTAAAAATAGTTCTGGGTTTCAAAAAAATCTGAAAAAATTCAGAGTAGCATAATTTGGTACCCTCTATTCATTTCTGCAATAACAATTTTTCATCATGTGTGTTGTCCATTGTTGTGAAATTAAATAAATACAAACACCAGCTAGATTTACTACTGAGGTGTTTAAGCGATAAGCGCAAATTAAAAGTTTTAAAAAAAAGAAAGAGAGGCACTTAAATTTATATATATATATATATATATATATATATATATATATATATATATATATATATATATATATATATATATATATATATATATATATATATATATATATATATATATATATATATATATATATATATATATATATATATATATATATATATATATATATATATATGTTATATATATAAAGTTATTATTTTAATATTGTGCAAATTTCAAAAATTGAAACTGAAACCAAATTGGTGCGTGAAGACATTTATATTTTACAGATTGTGAAAAATGCGAAAAATTCATTTTTTGTTGTATACATGTCGTTTTTTGCCAAAATTGTTCATGCCAAGACGTTTTCGGATCTGCAGAATGCAAAATGTGTTTTATGGGACCATTATGGATCTGCTGCTGAGACCTATTCCCTGATCTTCTTTCTCTGCGCACGGCTAACTCTTCAAAACGCAGTGCGACGAGCAATACCATTAGATTCTCCGCAACGTGTGGGCGAGCTATGGAGGTTCGACTTGACGTGTCAGGCTATAGTGGCTATACTAATGGTGACTACGTTGAGGTAGAGGAGGTGTAGGTGTAACCTTTTCTTAAGTCAAAAAATTCTTTATCTGAACGTGTATTTGCAGATGGCGGTGATGTCAAAAGTTCACTTTTTGCAATTTTCCATGAAACAAAATGGCTAATAATGAACCAAATTTGTTTTTGTTTGAGTATTCAAAATTTACAGATTTTGAGCTTATTTTCTGTGTACAAAATTTTTAAATTATTTTAGGTTTGTGCATGCCTTTTATATTTGTTTTTATAGATTTCTCAATTACTTCATAAGCAGTAAATAATTTATTAATTATGCTTCTTTTCTTGAAGACATAAAGTGGAAAGATTTCCACTGCATATTTGGATATATAACCTCGAGTTATGTGTTGTCAGAATTTTTCTAACCCTCTAATACCTCCAAATTGAGGGGAAAGACGATGTGACGTCATAATCATGTAACGATTTTCCCTATGCATGTGTGTTAAATATTTGCATGTCTATGACATCACAGCGTTTTTTTCAGCACTATAATATATTATAAAAATTACAAAAAAAAAAAAAAATCTTGAAAAATATTGACAGTGCATATTAACTCAAAGTCTTCTATCCAAAAAAGCAGTAAAAAAATTTCATGAAAGTTGTCCGTTATTAATGACTTTTTTTTAACACAGTTATTTATCATTTTGAAAACAGTTAGGGAAAATTATTAATATATATTTTATTTACAATTCCACTTCTCTATGGTTGTATAGGTTGTATATTATTCAAGTGTTATTACTTTAAATGCCTCTATATGCTTGAAGATATTATTAAAAAAAATTGAAATATATAGAAGTATCTATGGTTAAAAAAGAGGTGAAATATGTAGGCACGTTGGGCGTGGTAGGGGGGGGGGGAGTAGACACCAAGAGAGAGTTAGGGTTGCTATACTTCCTATTATGTGAGAGCGAAACCGTAGCAAGTCGGATGTACAGTGACCGGCAAAGAAAACCAAATTAATAAAAAAGTCATTTGTTTTCTTTTTTTTAAATTAAAACAAAATCTAATACGAAAGTAAAAAAAAGGGTAATTTTAAAATTTTTGAAATTTAAAATATGTGATACTTGATTGAAATAAAAATCTAGGTGTTAGTTGTGTAGTAATTTTGCGTTAGGTTATATAGAAAGCAAGTGAGGGGCTATTACAGTAGCTCTAAAGCCAAGTGGTAGAGAGCTGCGTGCATGAAAGAGAGGTGGCTAGTGAACTTCTCTCGAGCGCCCTCTCTACTATACTGATGCCAATCTAATGGATATCACCTTAAAGTTTTTGAACATACTATGATCTGATAAAACGTATTGGAGGTTAGTCTGTACCTAGGTTACTTTATTTTAGTGTGCGTGTTATAATCGCAAAGTGTTTCTAAATGTTTTCTTTCCCTTGATATAATATCAGCAGTGCTTTGATATGCTTATAATATATTATAATAGAAAAGTATTTTCAAATGTTACGCAACAGGCAAAGTAGTGATCAGAGAATAAAATATTAAAATTTAAAATATTTTGGACATACCATATTTTATATATTATATAATAGTGACTATAATAAATAATAAAAGCGTCTAAACTACATTTATGTCATTTATAAAATAATAAATGTCATTTTTTAAGGGCATATGTGGGAATGGAAATAAATCTTTGAGCTAAGGGTGTAAAAATTTAACCCTGGGTGCTTGAGGTAACATTGATATGTTATTAAAATTTAGACGCATTATCGCATACCAATTTTCACATTTTTCTAGATGTACATCGCAGTGATTTCTCATTTTTATTTTTTAATGTAATATAAGTGCCTTATAATTTTTTTTTTTTTTTTTTTTTACTATTATGGAAAAATTATAATACGATGTTAGGGAATAGATAAATAATATATATTTTAATTCTTGAACTGAAGAAATAATAGTAAAGCAAGTTAATGAATTAACTGGTTTTTGTTCTTTTTAAATGCTTAAATAAGTAATTCTTTAGTTAAAAAGTAAATTTTTTATTGTTATTTTGTCTTTTATGTGTTATAATGTCTTATAATGTCAATCTTATAAAGTTTGAACTTGAAATTAATAAACACAATATGACGTCTGACAAGTCGTTAAGATTATGTCAAAATAATTTTGGCTGGACATTAACGTGTATTTTTTTTTTTTAACAGCAAAATATTTCTTTCATCCAATTTATTTAATTATAACTGATGAAGTAGGAACAAAGAGATAAAATTAATTAACTTTGTAAATATTTACCAAAATATAATGGTCATTGTATTTTTTTGTTAATTACATATTTAAAATAACAAAAAAAAACATTAAATTTATTTCCCTGTTGTTGAGGACGATAAACAAAATAAAAAAAAAGTAGATAATAAATCACTTAACACAAAAGAGTTAAAAACAAAAACGAAGCAAAAAGGTTGTTGAAAGTTTTGTTTGTTTACAAAGTTAACAACATTACGCTTACTCCCTGCTGTGTTATTTCGCACTAAAAAGTCATATCGAATTGGGTTGACAAAAAACTGGTTATCTGCATGCTTATTACACCTGTGATATAATAGTGACTCGAGGTGGTTTTGTAGTGCAATCGTCACTTTTATCACAAATTACAATTTTACTAAACGTAAATTACGTAAAGCTGATTTTATGTTTAAAATAAAATTCCATGGAACTAAAAAAATTTTTTTTTAAATTTTCATCATAATATAGGTATTTCTTACGTAAATGGAGGTGATTGAAAAAGCTGGACCCAAATATAAAGACGTGCAGGTATATTACCAGAAAACAGGCTGCAAGGAAGCATTTTGTCCTCAGACATTTTTTTTTAAAAATTAGCTGTATTTTGGATTGTTTCTACTCTCTATCCATGTGGTAATTGTTTATTTTATAGATTAGCAGCCACTTTTGCACTACGTCTTTCTTGCATCCTTTACTTCAACATCATTGTTTTAAATATACTGTGTGTTATTTGATTCAGATAAATAAATTAAATAATACATTTTGTGTATCATGACACATGCCAGTCACAGTTATAAGTTATATAATATATGACATATCAGAAACACATGCACTTTGATCAAAGCATATGCATCTAGACGCAGCATGTTGTGCTGCATTTCCATCTCGTTCAATAATAAACACTTTAAATTATATTAAATCACTTCGTGACAATAGCTTTTGATGTTTGTCAAAGAACATTATATAGTCATGATATCGCTTCACAAGTCTTCACGTTCCATTGATGAGGTCACATGTACAGTACATTTCATCACTTGACTTCTTTAGTGTGCTTCAATTAACCTGATGTTAAAACTTATCAACAACATTGAAATAATTTTTATTAGAACTACGTTAAGTTAGAAATATAGTCATTTGCCTTTTGCAATCCACCATTTGGGTTATTTATTCTTTTTTTTTTTTTTCTCTCTCTCTTTCCCTCCCATATTATTTATTTCTTAACCAAATAAACAATTATTATTATTATTATAGTTAAATATACTTGAAATTCCCGCCGGAAGTAGCCGGAAGTGAGTAGTTATCTTTATATTCATGTCCGATTTTTGTACCTTTGCAAACAAGTTAGTCCTCTTATTATAAAGCTCTCTATAAAATTTCAAACTCCAAATACAAACAGGAAGGACAGAAATCTTTCACCGGCCTCGCACTTTTGGCTCCTTCCAGCGGGAATATTAAATTAAATTTACTGTCTCTTAATTTTTTTTATTTTTAGAACATTTTTATTTTAGGTATTTCAACTAGCTGGCTGACCGTGAAACTTATAACGTGCTTTAAAGAAAATTTAATTTGCAAAGAATTTGTGTATTTGTTTACATATTATGTATAAGATACTACAAAGAATTATTGCAAAGAACACTAAATTTTAATTAGTCCCTATATCGTCTAGTGGAAATTTACAATTGTAATTATTACAATTGTACAGCCATCAAAATTACGATTGTGTTTTGGCAATATTACAATGGTAATTTTTACAATTGTAAAGGCCTTATTACAATTGTATTGAACTACAATTGCAATTATTACAATTGTAATAATTACGATTGTAAAATCTACAAAAAGCGGTCACCGATCTAACTACTAACCCAAACCTGCGTTGCTGTACTTCGGTTACCACTGCTGATCATACACTTACCATTGCGCTGCTACTGCTTTCTTAATAGGAAGAAGATTATTGAGCTATATAAATAAATAATAAGCTATGGGAAAAATACGGGTCAACTTCAATGCAGCGTTGTATATATTTTGCTTCTAGGGTAAAATTTGATGGCGGTTCTAATGAAGACCTTTAAATGTGCGACCCTTTGACCCTTCAGGGTCAAAAGACCCTGAAATTTAGTTCACTTCATTGCAACGTTATATAAATTTTGACCCTAGGGTAAAATTTGATGGTGGTTCTAATGGCGACCCTTAAATTTGCGACCCTTCGACCCTTAAGGGTCAAAAGACCCTGAAATTTATTTCACTTCATTGCAACGTTATATAAATTTCGACCCTAGGGTAAAATTTGATGGTGGTTCTAATGGTGACCCTTAAATTTGGGACCCTTTGACCCTTAAGGGTCAAAAGACCCTTAAATTTGTTTTTTCGTAAAAAATTGCAAGACTGAAAATGACAATCCTTTTAATTTTCTTCAGAGCTGTAATTTACGTATTTTAAGGGTCGACCCTAGGGCATACCAGGGGTCATTATTAAAAGTATGCAAATATTTATAACAAAATATGTGACAAAAACTGTGAGGACTAGGTTCAATATAAAAGTTCATTGCAGCATCGAGTTCTATTGATGAAGTATAATGATCGACTACCTAATAAGGGTCGATTACGCATCATGCGACCGACCCTTAACGTATGATAAGATATAAATGAATTCATTTTCTTACTATATTTGTTACATTTCAAATTAATGTACATCTTCAACTGACCTTTTTACATTTTTAATTATATGACCCTTCAAGGGGTCGACCCTTATTTTTTTCAATTTATATATTTAAAAAAAAATATCGCAAAACTAAATGAGAACTACATCAGGTTCATGCAACATAGATGAATGTTTATGTTAATTGATGTGACCATAATAAGTCGTTGGGGTTGGGGGTTGACCCCTAATTTATTATAGTATAAATTATTAAAATTGATTTTTTATTAACATTATTTTTTCATATATTAAATGAAGATGCATCTCGATCTGAATTATTATTATTATTTTTTTAAATTGAAGGGCGGTACGTACCCTATTAAGGGGTCGAGCATTTCCAAAATAATGAAAATTTAATAAATTAATACTTTCAATTGAAGCTTCTTAATAGTACCTAAGATATACGTTAAAGCCAAAAAATTAACATAAAAAATATTAAGTTAAATAAATTAATGAATGTAAATGTATATATTAATTCTACTCTGTAGTATCTATATTATATATTATGTAGTATATATAACACTTTAATAAATTACAACCCCAAAAGTATTATAATTGCAATCATGAATATTACAATTGTAATCCAAGTGATGCAATTGTATCAGAACCAGAGTACAATTGCAATTCCAAGTATTACAATTGTAATCATTAACATTACAATTGTAATCAAAAGTTACAATTGCAATTCCAAGTATTACAATTGTAATTAAGGAACATTACAATTGTAATCCGAGTGTTACAATTGTAACCAAGTGTTACAATTGCAATCCAAATTTTACAATTGTAATCAGCCAAATTACAATTGTAATGAGGCAAATTACAATTGTAATTTGGCTTATTACAATTGTACATTTCCAATAGATATATAATATGGAGATGATTAAATTGCTAAATATATTCCAAAAGCCATATACGATACAATTAAAACAACTCAGTAAAATGTGTATCGCATGTATTTATACTAGATGTCAAGGTTATAATTATGTAAATAAAAAAGCTTTAAAATTCTAAAATTTACTGAAATCCATCCCGAAATTCGCCTGTGACTGAGGGAAACGTGGAAACTTCAGCCAGGATGGACGCTACAACTTTAGACAACGAATCGGAAGTGCAATGGTCCAAAGCCAAGGGAACCACACGGTAGAAAAGCGTAACGATTTACTCCTGCGTGGCAAACGTGATTTTTGTTGAACATGATCACCCACTCAGCTACTAACCACACTCGGATTATACGACAATTGGGGCGTTTTTGCAAGCATACTGTCTGGACCATAAATATCATATTTATACACATAATTATTGATTAATTACAATATAGAGAATTGACCTACAAAAAATATATTGCAGAAATGGATAGAGGGTGCAAAGTTATTTTACTCTAATTTTGTTGTTTCATACATTTTTAGAGACCAGGAAGTATTGCTAAAAAGTTTTGCTGAGTTCAGGTTTAAACCCACGCCCCTTTTAGGTCCTATCCTTTTATTAAAGAAGTGATACCTCTTGACGCTTCTCTCTGTACTTTCATTATTTAAAAAAAAACTCTCCCCGGTCTTTACCAAATCTGAAAAAAAAAATCAGAGTAGCATAATTTTGCACCCTATATCTATTTCTGGAATAACAAAATTTGAGTTCTTTATTTTATGTTCATTAGTGAATGAAATGATATATATACGTACCATTTTATCTGGTATATTACCTATTATATACAAGAGTACTACTACTGTACAAACAATACAAATATCTCTTGCACACATTTTAAAAATTAAATATTAAAACTTAAATGAATGTTGCAGAACGCATTTTGTTTCCTTGGGATTGATGACTTTACCTTCCTTATTTATTTTAATTGTATTATGTTTAAGAAATAGAAGACCAGAGAATTGAAACTAAACGGAATTGAATCTAAAACAAAATGGCGGATTTTTGTGGTGAGGGGTGCAAAAAAAGTTATAAAAGAGATATGGCAACAATGTTTTAGATTCGTTTCCACTTTAGAATCATTTCCCCCCTCAATTTTTTTTTGAATAATTAGAAAAGAAAACAACTCTAAAATAACGGAATTGAATCCAAAGAGTGGGGAATTGAATCTAAAGAGCGAGGAATAGAATCTAAAAGTGGGGGCCGGGAAATGAATCTAATACTGCGGTACTGTGGAAACGAATCTAAAGACAGGGGAATTGAATCTAAAATTAAGGAATTGAATCTAATATTGCGGAAATGAATTTAAGGGTGAGGAATTGAATCTAAAAGTGGGGAAATGAATCTAAAGAGTGAGAAATTGAATCTAAAACTGAGGAAATGAATCTAATACTGTGAAATGAGGAATTAGAGTCAAAAAATGTTATTAGCTTAATCGAAAGAAGGGGTAAAAATATGACGTTGTGAATTTTTTCAGATTTTTTTGTGACCTATAACTAATTTTAATTAATTAATGAAGTTGCATTATTTTGAGAGTGCCGCCTCTCGTGACGCCTCTGACGTCACACCATTCTTGTACTTTTGCACTATAGATGAGATTAGGTGAGAACATGCAGGTATGAAAATCAAAATGGCTGGCGCCACGTTTGAAATTCCCCGCTTCAAATTTTTGAAGTTTTAATGTGGGTTACGTTTGATCAATTTTAGCTTTATTTTGTTTGCATACCACTGAAAAATATGGTTGAAATATGATTTAAAACTTCTATCGTGCTCTAATATTGTTTAATACGTAAAAAGTAGAAAATTATGAGAGACTAACTTCTTACATCAAATTAGTTTGCTTTCTTCCTTTAAATAAAATAATTTACTGAAATTTAGTGTGCTAGTGGGTTAGCTCAGTGGTAAACGCATCAGACTTCAAATCTAGTGGTTGCGGGTTCGATTCTTTCTTCCGGCAAGTTTTTATAAATACATTTTTTTTCTTTAATTTTAATATATTTATGAATTCTAAATTTATAAAATGTGGTTAAAATATGGTTTACAGCTACTATCAATCGTAATTGATAACTTTTTAATAGTAAAGAGAGGGAACAATATTAATAAAAAATTACTTCACTTTTTCGCGTTCCAATAAAACATTTTTCTTACCGAGACTCAAAGCTTAATTAGTGTGGCACTGTGGCACAGTGGCGCGGAGAAATTTTCTTTAATTAAATTAAACTAAATGAAAGGAAAGAAAAGTGTCGAGTTTAAAAAATCCTTCGACGTGGAAAATCAAACTCTCCACCACAAGAGTACGAGCTCTGCGTCTTCGCCACTGTGCCACACCAAGCTTTGGGACACAGTGTGAAAAATGTTTTATTGGAACGCGAAAAAGTGAAGTAATTTTTTATTAATATTGTTCCCTCTCTTTACTATTAAAAAGTTATCAATTACGATTGATAGTAGCTGTAAACCATATTTTAACCACATTTTATAAATTTAGAATTCATAAATATATTAAAATTAAAGAAAAAAAAATGTATTTATAAAAACTCGCCGGAAGAAAGAATCGAACCCGCAACCACGAGATTTGAAGTCTGATGCGTTTACCACTGCGCTAACCCACTAGCACACCAAATTTCAGTAAATTATTTTATTTAAAGGAAGAAAGCAAACTAATTTGATGTAAGAAGTTAGTCTCTCATAATTTTCTACTTTTTACGTATTAAACAATATTAGAGCACGATAGAAGTTTTAAATCATATTTCAACCATATTTTTCAGTGGTATGCAAACAAAATAAAGCTAAAATTGATCAAACGTAACCCACATTAAAACTTCAAAAATTTGAAGCGGGGAATTTCAAACGTGGCGCCAGCCATTTTGATTTTCATACCTGCATGTTCTCACCTAATCTCATCTATAGTGCAAAAGTACAAGAATGGTGTGACGTCAGAGGCGTCAAGAGAGGCGGCACTCTCAAAATAATGCAACTTCATTAATTAATTAAAATTAGTTATAGGTCACAAAAAAATCTGAAAAATTCACAACGTCATATTTTTACCCCTTCTTTCGATTAAGCCAATAAAATTTTTCGATTCTAATTCCTCATTGAATCAAAAGTGAGGGAAAATGAATCTAAAAGTGGGGAATTAAATCTAAATTTGCGGAAACGAATCTAAAAGGTGAGGAATTGAATCTAAAAGTGGGGAAATGAATTTAATACTACGGAAACGAATCTAAAGAGTGAGAAATTGAACCGAAAACTGAGGAAATGAATCTAAAACTGCGGAATTGAATTTAAAGGGAGGGAAAATGAATCTAAAAGTGGGGAATTGTATCCAAATTTGCAGAAACGAATCTAAAGAGTGTGGAATTGAATGTAAAAGTAGGGAATTGAATCCAAATTTGCAGAAACGAATCTAAAGATATAAAAATAATTTTTATAATAATTCATACAAGAAGAGTAAGTGCATCAAGAAACTTATTGTACTGTGAAAAGAAGAAATAAATTATGTGAATATATGACAATTTATGCAAAAGTGCTTTTTAAATAACTAATTTACTACTAGTAAATTGTTAAAATAACTAATTATTTTGTCAAGATGTATAGACTTTTAATTAAATTTAAAAGTTGTGTGTTAAATATATTATGGTGCTAATGTGATGTTTAAAAGGACACAATTTTAATTATTGTATTAATTTTATAGATCATATATATTTTAAATATTGTTTGGGTATATGTGTTTAAATTTATTAAATTTAGGCTAATTTTAATTAGAATTAAGTATGTTACATATTTAATGTAATAATTGACGTGATCCATGCTGTACAGCCTATGATCGAAATAAAAATTTGAATTTGAAAGAGTGCAAAATTGAATCTAAAAGTGCGAAAATGACTTTAATACTGCGGAAATGGATCTAAAGAGTGAGAAATTGAATTTAAAAGTGGAGAAATGAATCTAATAATGCGGAATTGAATCTAAAGAGAAGAAAAATGAATATAAAAGAAGGAAATTGAATCAAATATTGCGGAAACGAATCTAAAGATTGAGGAATTGAATGTAAAAGTGGGGAAATGAATCTAATACCGCGTAAACGAATAATATTTTAAAGCAAAAACTGAATGTTACAAAAATAAAATAATATAGTGTAGAATCACAATGAATATTAAGTTTCTCCCCCTCCCTGAATTTTTCAAAAATAGTTCTAAATTTTTGCATAATTTGTTCTACGTTAGTGCTGGTTTGTGCCGTTAATATTTTCGTTAGTGCAATTTTGATAACCTTATATTATAATGGACGGTTTTAATAAGGGGGCCAATTTAACGGTAAGAACCCCCTGCCTTCTTCTATCGAAAAGTCGTTTTTTCTATCCAAATCATGTATTAAAGAAATATATGTTGTTAAAATTATAATGGGAAGCGACACAAAATTGTTGAGTTGCCTACCTACGGGATAATACTCAGCAATTTACCTCCCCTCATTTTTCCCCCTGTTGTCAAACCGTTTGTAAAAAGTAGATTTTTTTTTTTTTTACCAGGTTAAATTATTTAAGGTCACGAAAAAGTAGCTTATGTATTTTTTTACAAACAAGCAGATGATATGGAAACGATATAAATGTAATAACTGTAGTCTATAATTAATAATTAATTTTCGTCTACATTTTCTCCCTTACTGCACGCTGCTGATGCATCACAACAATATGACGCGGCAGGTTCCTATAAAGTATGCAATATACGTTGCAGTGACGTTATGTGAGTTTGGCCTATTGATTCCATTAATCATTAATACATCTCATATTATGTTTAAAAAAATAAATTAAAATGTTAAAATATAAAATAACTGCCCGGTTCTTGTGGCCACTGTTTTATGTGTTATGTTTGAAGTATGTGTATTTAATTGCGATCAATATACTTGATTTCTAGTTTTTGGAAAAATAAAATCAAACATTAAAGTAGAATCTAAACAATTTATATAAAACTAATTACCTTAGGATAAATGTAGCAATAAAACAAAACGGAAAATCGTTAGACACGAGTGGAGATGTCGTTTCCTATCACAAATAATGGTTCGATTGTTGAGAGTTTGATTCTTTTTCAAATCATGTTTTTTATTTAGGGAGTTTCCACAAATCTCAATTTCACACGAATTGATTAAGACATAATTTTTAAAATATTTTAATTAAGAGCAATTATTATTGTTGACAAATAATTTTCAAGCATATATATTTCATATAATATTAGTTGAATAATATAATTCATATAATTCATTATTTAGATCATGATACGAGTGTATCAATTTTATTCAAATAAAAATATTTTTTAAATGACAAAATAAATACACATTTTTTTTTAAATTTGTAAATATGTGTTTTATTATTTATATAAAAGGATAAAAGGCAATTATTTTAAAGTGTTTTAAAAAAGTACAAAAGAGCAAACCAGTTGATATTATGAAAACATGCTTATAGCATTATACACTATAGAGTTTTTTTACTGTCATAAGTCAAGTGATATTTTTTTTAATCTTTCTTAGTTAATGAAGACAAGTTCTAATACTCCATCAGACGACAGAATTTATAATTATCAATTTTGCAACATTTTGTTTAAATTAGATACACTTCCATGTTCACAAGTAAGCTAATAGAAGCATGCAATCAACGTTCAAATACAAGCTAATCTCCTGTAGAGTATTATTGTGAAGCAGCAACTTTGTCTCACAAAGTAGCTTCATCAAAACAATAATTTTTGTATCTTCCGTTCCATTTGATACAAATCGTACAACGATTGCTATTTTCAACTGTCGGTGGATTTGATTTTCAATATACACACATCCTATCTTGCTTCTTACTGAATTGTATAGGAAATAGATAAAAAGCAATCACAAATGGAAACTACATACACAATATATGGCTTCATCACTACGTTATTTCCTAGCATTTCTAATTACAAATGTTAATATAATTTATATATTTCCTCATTTTCATTGTAAATAAAGTATTATTTTGTAAATGTTGTGTTATTTGTTTAGCTTGAATTTGCATTAATATTTCAAAATATATATTATAACATTACAATTTTAAAATATTTTGGTGATAACTAAGTCTATAAATGAGCATAATATACTGATACATTTAACTTGATAAGGGAGTTGACAGTTGTTGCGGGTCTTAATAGAATAATGGGTGCACAGGCATCAAGAGTTAAAAATTTTGATTTTTTTTTTTTTTTATTGGTCATGCATTTGCTTTCAAAACATTTTAACTTCCCATGGTAGGTGGCAGCACCTGAGAGCTAAACTACAATATTTTCACTGCTCCGTAATTTTTAAAGATTAACCTTTTTGTCTATCATTTAAGAGAATCAAGATGGCGCGCCAGAGTGAGCAACGCCGACGTGACTCTCCGCTCAAATTGTCTGTCCTCTCCTGGTAACTATCCCTATCCTATTCTATATATTAATCGTCTTGATTTCTATACTCCTATCCCCAGTCAATTTGATTCATAATCATCATCTCGCCTCACCGCATCCACATAATCCTACTTTGACCCTGCTCTTCGGTCGGCCCACAGGAGTCGACACGTTGAGAATCTTTCAAATTCCTGCCATTCCTTGCATGTTGTCGCCTGCATCATCAACCTACATTATTGCACCCCACACCACACCGTCAACCCAATGTCCTAAAATCCAACCAATTCCTTGTGTGGTTTTGGTTCACCCACGGTAACACGTGGTGGGCATATAGGTACCACTTCCATCATCACCTTGCATCCCACATTCCATAATCATCCTATCCATTGTTCGTCCATTATCCTTTACAAGACCCTGCAAAAAACAGTTCAACTATACAATTGATCCAAGTTACTCAGTACGTGGAATTATAGCCGTTTAGGCTCCTTCCAACAATTGTAAGAAGAAGAAGTCTATCATTTAATTAAAAAGAAAGTCTGTTCATCGGAAAGTTGAAGTTTTTTTCTATTAAGTGATACATTACTACTAAGTGTCCTGTGCATTGAACTTTAAATATAAAGGTGTGATAAATATTCTCTTGAGAACACCATCATGACGGACCTACGCTCCATGCGTGCTACACCTCAGTTCTGCTCTCCGCTCGTACCACACTGGCCGCCACCTGCTAGAACTACACCGGAGGTTTTTAACTCACAATTTATTAATTATGATAAAAATAATTCTGATATACATATGTCCAATGAAAGCCTATCAAATGATCTGACTGTACATCCAATGTACAAATTAATTCAACATAATATTAAGGACTTATTTACTGACTTTAGAGAAGAAATTAAATGCACTATTAAATTAATGTTAAATGAAAGAAATGGAATTTCTTCTGCAAATAACTTTAATAATGAGGGAAATTCAAATCATCAATGTCATATACAAACAGCTGATTATGACAGGTCACCAGTTCAATTCTCGCGACCTTGGAGGACGGCTGGTTACACAAAACAACGCCCACCTCAGCCGACGTCGTTCACTAGAGTGCCACAGCAGCAGCAGCAATCACGCCAGCAGCAGCAGCAGCAATCTGAGCAATCACGCCAGCAGCAGACACGCCGGCAGCACGTTGTAAGTCAGTATCAACCTCGTCGCCCGCTCCAACACCAACCGAGCGCTCAACGACCGCACCCTACCCAGCTGCCGCGCCAAAGCCAGGGTGCCCAATTGCGCCCCCCAAGACCTCCTTATAATCCGTGGGGTGCGACAGTACCAACATCAAACTCATTTTCAGTACTACAACATAATAATAATGAGTCTTTTCCGACTTTACATCAGAAAAATACCAATAATATTAATATAAAAAGAAAACATCAAAATTTTCGTTTCATTGAAAAGAAAGGAAATTTGTTTGACGCACCACCAGGCACATCCTACGCCCACTGCGTTGATAAAACATTTAAACAAGGACGTGGAGTTGCAACTCAATTTAAAAAAAAACATGGACAAACCCCTTTTTTAAAGAGTCAACTCAAAAATACTGGTGAAGTAGCTGTTTTACCTTCAGATGACAGTTTTATTTTCTACTTAGTTACTAAATCTGTCCATAACAGCTATCCTGACCACTCAAATATACTACTTGCATTAAAAAATTTAAGAAATATCTGTGAGATTTTAAGTATAAAAAAACTCGCAATTCCTCGTTTAGCATGTGGCAGAGACGGTTTCAACTGGTCTACTATAAAACAAGATATTATTTCAGTGTTCAAAGATCTTGACATTGAAATTGTTGCTTATTATGGATGGAAGACATTAGCAAATAAAGTTGCAAGTAATGATGATGAAACAGCTGTTAAAGAACTCTTTGAAGAATCAGCCCAATCTACTCTAGCAAACGTCATTACCGCTAGGGCCCCTCCTTCTAATAACCTGGCAGTCCTTGTAAGTCCCGGGCAATGCCAGACCTCTACCTTGCGAGAGAGTACCCGCCCCTCAATTGTCACGCCTGACATAGTGAGGGTGGAGGGACTGCCAGTGCCAGCCACGAAGGAGCAGATGTCTAATACCCGGGGCGAGAAGTCAGGCCTCGCTCAGGTGAACGACGGTACCACCCCGGGCGAGGAGTCAGGCCTCGCTTCGGTGAACGACGGTACCACCCCGGGCGAGGAGTCAGGCCTCGCTTCGGTGAACGACGGTACCACCCCGGGCGAGGAGTCAGGCCTCGCATCGGTGAACGACGGTACCACCCCGGGCGAGGAGTCAGGCCTTGCTCCGGTGAACGACGGTACCACCCCGGGCGAGGAGTCAGGCCTCGCTTCGGTGAACGACGGTACCACCCCGGGCGAGGAGTCAGGCCTCGTTTCGGTGAACGACGGTACCACCCCGGGCGAGGAGTCAGGCCTCGCTCCGGCGAACGACGGTATTGCCCCGAGTGAGGAGTCAAGTCTTGTTTTGGTAAACAATAGTTTGCCTGAATCAGGACCACCCTTACCAGATCCTGTATGTTCTCTTGAGTTGAATCAAGATATTATAGATCTGAACTCATTACATCCAAGACTCAAAGCTTTTTTATTAACGATTTTAGATAATAAATTCCAATTTACAAATGATCTATTAAAAAATGATGAAACTGCTGCTAAGAAAAGTGCAATTAATTCAGAAAAATCAATTAATGAAATTTCATCTGTAGTCTCACCATCCATTATTAGTAAAAATGATACTATTAATGATAATGTTTTGAGTTCAAATGTTGATAATTTTAATCTGGCATCTCAATTGAAATCCCCCATTAAAAATTCTCAGGAAGATACACAATCTTCCCCTGTGAGATCACGGCTCCGTGCCAGTACCCTAAACAGTATCTCCACCAAATTGCCCAACAAAAAAAAAACTTAATGTTCAGGTTCACTCAGCCCCATGTAATATTAAAATTCTTCAGCTTAACTTACCAGGCCTAAAAAATAAATTACCAAAATTTGAGTATTTACTTGAAATGGTTGATTGTGATATAATTATATTATGTGAACATGGGCTGAATGAATCTGAAATAATAACAATAAATTTTAAAAATTTTATGATAGTATCATATTACTGTAGAGATATTCAAAAATGTGGGGGAGTAGTAATTCTATCTCGTAAAGGTTCAAATATAAATGATATTAAAATAAAATCCATTGAATCAGTTTTTGAATGCTGCATAGCGAAATTAGTAATTAACAAGACAACAAACATTTATTTTGCTTCTATATATCGCCCACCTAATATATCTAGAGTGATGAAAAAAATTCAGAATTTTGACAACACAGAAAATAATATAAAACCATTCTTAAAAGAGTTTGAAATGTTATGCAAAAAATTAATTAAATACTGTAAAAATAATGATGATTTTTTTATTATTGCGGGTGACGTAAATCTTAATTTATTTATTGATGATGCAAATGTAATTTTATATAAAGATATACTGGACTCATACAAGTTGGAAATTGTTAATAGTTCTGCTACTAGAGAAACAATGAAAACGGCTACTTTAATTGATCATATTATTAAAAGTACATCTGCTATTAATACTAATTATAAAACTGAAAAAACAACTCTGTCGGACCATAACTATACTATAGTCACAATAACATTAAATAACTCGAAGAACATTGATAAAATACAAGAAAAACAATTTTATTATAAACGAATATTTGACAAATGCAATTTAGATAATTTTCTGCTCCTATTAATTCGTGAAGAATGGAATGATTTATTAAATCCTGATCTCAATTCAAATGAGAGATGGTCAAAATTTCTTGAAATTTTTATTTATCATTTCAACGAGGCTTTTCCTGTTGTTAAAAGAAAAATTTCAAGTAACAAAAATAAACCTTCCTGGATACTCAATAACCCCCATCTTTACGAACAAGGGATTTCTTTAAAACGCTTACACTATGATGTAAAATTTACTGACCCAAATTTAGAGTCTTCTTATAAAAAAGAAATGAAATCTTATAAACAAAATATGGCCACCGCTAAATTTAAAGAGAATGACCATGAAATAAAAGGAGCTAATAATAAAATTAAAGCTACGTGGAATATAATTAATAAAGAATGCAAAACAAAGAAAACAAATGTTAATAATAAGAATAATTATGAATTATGTATAAATAGTGTAACGATTACAGACCCCAAACTAATTTGCAATTTTTTTAATAATTTTTTTGTCAAGAGCATTGAAAATATAATAACAGAAAAATTTCCTTTTAATTATTCTAATACTTTAATTATTGTCGATTCTGATAAAATTAAAACGAAATTAAATTTTAGTTCGATAGACCCGATTTATATTTTAAATCGAATGAAATCCCTTCCTAATAAGTATGCAGCTGGCCCAGACGAAGTACCATATACTGTTGTAAAATATTGTGCTTCTGTTTTGTCTGTCCCTTTATCTAATTTAATTAACCATTCAATATCAGATGGTATATTTCCTGATTGTTTAAAGGATTCTAAGATTTATGCAACTCATAAAAAAGGCCCAACTTTCATTATTGATAATTACAGACCAATATCAAATACATCTGTTTTTGGCAAATTATTTGAGAATACATTAGACGATCAAATTACTGATTATCAAACAGAAAATCATTTAATTGCTCCCTGTCAACATGGATTCTTGAAAGACCGTTCTACTGATACAGCACTATTTGATTTTTTAAGCCACGTTTATATGGCAATAGATAATAAACTATTTTGCGTTGCAATATTTTTTGATTTATCTAAAGCGTTTGATAGTCTTAATAAAGATGTATTATTGAATAAATTTGATAACATGGGAATAGGAGTTTTGAGTCGTAATCTATTAGATTCATATCTAACAAACAGACAACAATTTGTTGAATTAAATTCAAATGCTAACGGCCAAAATATTACATATAAATCAGACAAATTACCGATTACACTTGGAATTCCTCAAGGAGGAAAAATGTCAGCCACATTGTTTAATACAGGAACAAATGACTTATCAGATCATGTCAAGAATGCGGTATTAGTAAAGTATGCTGATGATATTACAGCTATAATCACAGCAGAAGCCGAAGATGAATTAATTCGTAAGATTAAACTTACTATTGAAGAGGTACATACATGGTGTACAAATAATAAGCTAATACTAAATTCAACTAAAACCGAATACATCCAATTTCATTCCCCTAGACAAATCCCTTTGAATAGTTATTTGTTGCAATTAGCCGGAAAAACAATTAAAAGAGCAGAGTCTGTTAAGTTTCTTGGTCTATACATTAATGAAAGTTTGGATTGGTCTTTACATGTAAATGCGATTTGTAAGAAGATAAATTCGGCCAATTTTATGTTATATACAATCAGGAATCATGTATCTCATGAAACCTTGCTAACCATATATTATGCGTATGTTTATCCACATTTGGCATATGGCATAATAAATTGGGGATGTAAATCGGAACTATTGAATCGATGTTTTGTTTTGCAAAAGAGAGCACTTAGAACGATTTTAAGAATACCAAAAGGACAGTCGTGTGTTTCACATTTTAAGGCTAATAAAATGTTAACTGTCCCTTGCATTTATATTTTAAATTGTGCCTCATTCAAAAAAAATCACCCAAATTTTTATGTTCAGAATGATGGCTATCATGACTATAATACTAGGAATAAATCGAATGTAGTTACTGAAAGACATAACACTCAATTTTTCAAAAACTGTGCAATGTATCAAACAGCAAAATTTTATGAATTTTTACCAGCATGTTTGAAAGAAATAAAAACCAGTAAACTTTTTCGCACAAAATTAAAGAATGTATTGATCAATAAAGAGTTTTACTCTATTAAAGCTTTTGAGAGTAATAAAATGTCTGAAAAAGTATTATCAGGATTATAAAATAAACAAAATTATAAATTTACATATACATTGTATTGACTGATATATATATATATATATATATATATATATATATATATATATATATATATATATATGTATATATATATATATATATATGTATGTATGTGTGTATGTATGTGTATGTGTGTGTATGTATGTATGTATATATATGTGTATGTATGTATGTATGTATATATGTGTATATGTATGTATATATATATGTTCCATATAAACTAAAATTTATCAGTATTAATGGTGACTTTGGCTTGTATTTTGTTTTTATTATTATTGTCAGTGATTGTGTTTGATAGTGTTAAATAACTTATGTAAATGTGTTTAAGTTTGATGTATTTATGTTGTATTTTGTCCAATTTTGACTTGAACATATGTTTGTCTTGTACAACCAAAAAGAAGTTCCAAAATAAAAATAAATAAATAAATAAATAAATGAAACACGTTTCAAATATTTCAAAACGGCCTCCATATAGTATTCATTCTTCAAGAAAAATTATTACAATTACATTGAATTGCTCAGTAGACTTAAAAGCTGAAATTATTTATAAATTGTTATGATATTGGGTTAAAAAATTAAAAAATGTAATCTTACGAATTTTTTATTTTGTATAATAATTTAAATCAATATAATCAAAATATAAATGTAATATATATTACATAATTGTACATAATTTGCATAACCTTATATTTAAATTGACGGTTTTAATATGGGGGCAAACTTAACGGTAAGAACCCCCTGCCCTCTTCTTTCGAAATGTTGTGTTTTTCTCTCCCAATCATTTATTAAAGAAATATATGCTAAATATACTATTTTAACCAATCAGGTAAGAGTGCGCGCCGAAATTCAAACATGCAAAATTAACGATTTTAAGCTGCTTAAGTGTGACTGGAGTAATTTATTTGAAAATTTATTCTTATTTACAGTAACATGGTTTAGAGAAGACCGTCAAAAAATTAAGATTCACAAACTACTACAGTAGCACGTGAAGAAATAATGACGTAATCAAGAGAATAAATGTAAATATTTATAATAAAATCATAAAACGATGCCTCTCCAAAATTAAACACATGATTTACCAATAGTTATCATGTTATCATAAGATTCTTTGATAAGTACTAATCAGACATAAGTAATTGTATTAATATAACAGAATTAATTCAAAAAATTAAATATCACATTTTTAAATTATGTGGGATAATAATAAGACCTCGTTATCAATTTACTTTCAAATTTAATTTTAGCATTAAAAAAAAGTTAATAATCACGACTATCACGTGTCACAAAAACTAGATTAGTGCAAGAAAAAGTAATGATATAATTAATTTAATTTTAAACGTATTATAATTATAAAAAAAACTTCAGCAGACTACTCGAAATTGAAACACACTTGTTGTAAGAGATGTAAAAAAATACCATAAGAAAGCTGATAACTTCGAGGCACATACACTATTTAGATTTAATATTACATATTCAATTCAATAAATTAAATGTAAATTTTTAAATAATATTTTAGTCTTATAGTGCTAGATTGACATCAGTCAATTAAATCAATTTACTACTAAATTTAATTTTAAATTTTAAAATTATATACGTTGATAACATTTGAGTCACAAATTAAAAATTGATAAAATATACATGGAGCATTCATTTTTATTATTATTGTTATTGAAATATTGGATAGAGTGTGCAAAGTATTGTATGATACCCGCTGCCCTGATTTTTTTCAGATACTTTACAGACTGGGATTTTTTTAAAATAGAATGTCCTTTTTGTGAGGTCACGAGACGGAAAGTCCTACCTTTTTCTTAAGGTGTGCGCCTCGTGACATCACAAAGAGGACTTTCAATAATAATTGTCTGAAAAACTCTGAAAAAAAACATGGTAGCATAACTTTTTACTGTCAATCCATTTCTGCAATGAGGACGATACGCTATTAACGCAATTGATTGAATTAAATTATATACACAAAAAAAAAACTTTAAAAAATTATTATTAAATAAATAAATTTAATATAATTTAGAGTAAATTGATTAATGCTTTTTAATAACACATTATTTTTTTTTCATTTTATTAATTAATCACGAAGTAATTAATAAATTATTTCATGTCTCTTGATTTTCATTTTATAGCTGATCTTCTGAAAAATGTCTTACTGTATCTTGGCTTACATTTTGGAAAGAATGGATGGAGGTTTGGTTATAAACTATTGATTTTAAAAATAAAAATTTTATTTTCTAATTTTTTTCCGTTACATTAATTCAAACAAGTTACCATGTGTGACTCAAACTTATCACCCAATGTTTCTAATGGTCTCTATTATATACTGATGTGTTTGAACTTTTTAAAGGTTTTATTAAATGCTTAATATATTATGTAACAAACTATAGTTTCATTCATTAACGTTTTTAATTTTTCTCGGGCTAATCAAGTTATTAGTTATTTCACCATTGATTTGTGATTTTTAGTTGGTTTCTTTTAGAATATGCTACAAAATTTAAAATTAAATTTTGTAGTAAAATGATGGAGGTCAATCTAACTATAAAACTTTAATATAATTTAAAAATAAACATTCAATTTATTGAATTAATTATTTATTAAAAATTCAAATATTTGTGTGTTCCTCGAAATTATCAGTATCTTATAATCTTATGGTATTTATTTTATATCTTTTACGTGGGTTTCAATTTCGAGAAGTCGGCTGAACTTTTTATATATAATACGTTTAAAATAAAATTAATTATATCATTAATTCTGTTCGCACTAATCAAGTTGGTTGTGACTCGTGAAATTTAGCTTTTTTTTAATATGCTGAATCTAAAATTAATTTGGAAGTAAATTGATAGATGTCTGATTATTATACATTTAATTTAAAAAATAATAACGTGACATTTATTTTTTTGAAATTCAGTTATTTTTTATCAATTTTTTTATGTCTGATTCGAACCTACCAACGTATCTTAATTTTTTTTTTTTTTCATTCTTTCATTCAGTTATACAAGTTATTGTCCAGCCAAAGCTTTTACAAAGCTTGCCGGCCGGTGCAAAAGATACATTCATTTTTTTTAAATTCAATCAAGCTCATTTAATTATATTGGATATTTTAACTTTTACTTTAAGTCCAAAATAATACAAAAGAAAAAAAAAAACAAAAAACATAAATACATAGTCATCCCTAAGATTCTAATACAATATCTCACACAGAAAAAATGCAAAAATTTTTAAAAAGAATTCAGCATCATTTTACTACATTTCATAATTATTTTTCAATTTTATACAATAATACAAGTCAAAAAAATTAATAAATAATACTAACGAAGCTACATCTCATACAATCATCACAATAATATAACCATTATATGAGAGATAATTTAGTACTATTTATGAATTTTAAACCAAAAACATAGTGAAAATGCATTTTATATATAATTTTTCAAAAACAACAAAAATAAAATGCGAAAAGCAATGTAAATTATGTTCTGAAAAAAAGAAAAGATTTTTATGAAAATTCCTGACAAGTAAGAAAAACCTGAAACATAAGATATCTGAAACAAAAGAAACACTGAAACAAAATAGAATTTTTTTTAATTATTTATTTAACACAGATATATATTACCAAAATATTTTTTTTATTTATTATTTATTTATTTTTTTTTTAAAGGGACACAGGACAATAACGCTCTACGTTCGCCACAAGTTCCTCTAAGATATGGTAATGCTAAAATTGACCAAATTTTAGCTTTTGGTCCACTCCCCAAATTTAAATTAATTAAATAAAAGAGAGAGCCGCAGGGCAAAAAAAATTGCAACATCGCACCGAGTCAGGCTGGGAGGAGCGAGGAGAGAAGGGCTGGTGGAGAGAGAGGAGAGGGGGCAAGCGGTATGTGGCGGGAAGAAACGATGATGACCGATCGATGTCGAAGCACGTAAGCTTCAATAATATGGAAGATTTATATTTTATTAAATAAATATAATATAAAATCTTTAATATATATTTTGGTTCACTATTTTTTTGCCGAACTGAAATCATTAAATCGTCACATAAATATACTATATATGTATATAATCATATGTTATTATATATTATATGCATATCTATCAGGTGTAAAATATATTTCATATAAATTAATAAATTATTAATATATAATGTTGTATTATAAAATTACATAACACTATGTTATCTATAATGTATCATGGCATTAAATATAAAATAAACATAATAAAATACACCTATAGCAGAGCCTAAGAAAAAAAATCAGTTTGTTCTTCTTGCAAACGTCCTAAATATGTTATTATTTTTTAATTATCATCCAATAAAATATGCTAATACACGAAATCAATTAAGTAAGATAATATATCTATCCCTAGCACCACGTGTATGAATTTAGATAAATGTATTTAATGATGTTAGGAATTAACACAATATTATAATATACAAAGTCAAATGTTTTATAAGGTAATTTTTATTATTGTTGTTTTTCCGTCATATATTATGTAAATATATTGCATACAATTATAGTTGAAAAAAAAAAAAACACTTATGTTGTAACAAGACACACACTACTACACTCTCTCAACATTTAATAAGAATAAATATAAATACACCCCATAAATACTATGGACTTTATTTACAAAACTTTAAACAAAACTTAAAATTAGTTAAATAAATAACAATTCGATTTATTTCTTTTTTTATACTGGTGTACAGTACGTACTTCATTAAAAATTTTCCGTTTAGTATAAATAAATAACATTGTTATATTATCACTTTTCAAGGCCTCTCTTTTTCTGCTTTCTTATTTCCCCTATTTCCCCGCCGTCCTCTCTTCCTCTCTCGAGCGCGTGAGGGGAGGGGGGAGAGGCAGTGAGGAAGCTGCTGCATGTTGCCAGCGGAGGGAATTGACGTCATCTTCCTCGGCTGGCGCTGCCCCTGGCGCGCTTACCCTGGGGCACTCGCCCCTTAGCAGCACGCATTCTTACTCAGTTAGTAGGTAACGTTTGAATAAAAAATACTTATTTTTAAGGTCCTGTGTCCCTTTAAGTTATACGTATTAAGGGGCATTCACAAAACTTAAAGTCCACATTTAAGGCTCAATAATTTAAGACCAGAAATTTTGGGTCTAAAAAACACGTCTAAAATTAAGCTTTAAATTATCGAGCCTTAAATGTGGCCTTAAGACTTTGTGAATGCCCCTTATTAAGTTTTATACGTTTTTTTTTTAATGCTTTAATATAATAACAATTATGAGACAAAATAGTAAATTGTTGAATATCTGAAATAAAAGTGAATATTCTCTTTTTATTAATTTGTTAGTGTTAGCAACTATTTTTTATTTCCTTTTTCATTTCACTTTTTTAAATAATATTACTTAATTCTACAGGTAAATCATTCCACAAACGAGGAATTAAATATTTATGAGTTCGTTCATCAAATACATTAGATCGAAAAGGTGTAAATAATGGAACATTATCATTCAATCTAGTTTGATAGTTATGTAATCTTAAATCACCATGATTACTATCATAGTATTTTTCTGTTACAAGTGAATATTTTGACTACAACATAATAGGAAGTACATTCCAATACAATTAAATGTTATCATTAATTTTAAACTTGTTGCCTTTTTTTATATATTTTAGTAACCTTAATTGCATTTTTACAAGTTTTGTTATAGAACTGCTTTCAGTAAAACCCCAGGCAGTTAAACCATATATAATATAAGGATGAGCCATAGCAAAATGTACATTTCTTAGCGTTTTTTCTGTTACAATATATTTAAGTTTATATATTTGAGATAGAATATATCTTAATTTCTTAACAACTTAATTTACATGTGACATCCAATCAAAATTTTCATCAATCAATACACCGAGATATGCATGCTCTTTTACCTGTTCAATGTTACTACAAGTACAGTTCTGAAAAAAATTATGTAAGCAGTCATTACAATGAATTTTTATTTTTATTGTTTCATCCTTCCGCAGAAATTTATTATATATGTGCATGACCTTAGTTTTTTTAGTATTAATATGTAATCCATAATCATGAGCCCAGTATGCTAATTGATTTGCATTATTTTGTAATAATTTTTCTGCCTCTAGGAAGTTCTTATTAGTAGGGCCCGGATCTCAAGTTTAACAATTTTTATAAAAACACATGTAATATGGGATCTGACTTCAAATGTCCACGAATCATGAAGTTTCATGCCTACAAATGCAAAAAAGTTGGGACTTAAAAAAACTGATTTTGAAAATCTAGAACTGTTTACGTTTTTTAGAGTTTTTTCAAGTTTTTAAAACTTTTTTCAATTTTGTAAAACTTAAATCGATGTTTTGGGTAGAAAAATGTGGAATTATATTAAAAAAAATTAAAATGAAAATATATGTGTGAATTAATTTACTTCTTCCCTCCATCTTACATCTGCATTGTACTGACACTTTCTCACATTATATAAGATTGTACGTTAACAAATAAAATGCGTTTAACAAAAAAAAAGCTTGAGATTTTTTAATGTTTTTATATTTGTCCTATATTTCTAGGTTTTAAGTGTCAATATGGTCAAAAAATCGTAAAAAATTATATAAACTGGAAATAACTTATTTTACGTTTTTGAACTGAAAGTGAACTGATTTTAAGAAACTTAAAAACTGATTTTGAGAAAAATTTGGACTTAATCCAGTGCTTAAATTCATACTTTTGAAAACTTAAAATCCGGGCCGTACTTATTAACAACAAGAATTAATAAATCGTCTGCAAACATGAATATTTTACAACCTTTAAGAACATAAAATATACTATTTACATAAATGTTAAATAATATTGCAGAAATTTCCCTTTTTGAGGTGTACCAAACTTTATTGCCCATTCATTTCCTTTAATATTACACATTTCAACAACCATTGATCTATTTTTTAAGTAGTCTTTAATGATTTCAAGTACTGGGCCTCTAACTCCGACTTTTTCAAATTCAGAAAATAATATATTATGATTCAAGGAGTCAAAGGCTTTTGAAATATCTACAAACAAGGCTAATATATGATTATTTTTTTTAAGTTCAGAATTACTAAAATCTGACATATGTGCAATTAATTAATTCGTTAATTTTCCTTTTTGATATGCATATTGATTTTCATTTATAATGCTAAATTTATCAAGATACATTATTAGATATTCAGTTATATATTTATGTGGTAATTTATCTATTATAAATGATAATAATATTGGGAGATAATTTTGATAGTCTGTATGACACCCACCTTTATAAATTGGTCTACATACAGATTTTTTTATTGCTGAAGGGAATTTTCTATTATCTGTAAATTTATTATCATTATAAATTTGTATAATGAGTTAAAACAGTTGCCAGTTCATTACCTCCCAATTTAATATGTTTTACTGATATTTTATCATAGCCAGGTGCTTTATTTTCTTTTCAACTTTAAATTATACTGCTCATTTTGTTTGCTGTTAATTTTTGTAAGTAAAATAATTGGGGCTCAAATACATCTCGCGTTACTGAGAATTTTATATCACATATATGCACAATATTATTTACCCCATTTACAAATTCATAGCAAATTTATTTGCAAAATCATTTAATTTTTTTGTTTCATGTGTCTTACAATTATATCGTCAATATTCGATTTATATGGGATTACCAAGTAATTTATTAATATAAGACCATATTCTTCTTAAATCTCCATTACATTTTTCAAACTCATTCTTATCAAATTTAAATTTAGCTCTTGATATTAAATTATTTACTTTATTACGAAGTGACTTATATTCAATTTTATAGGTTTCATTAGTAGGGTTACTTTTATGCATACGAAACAATTTATCTCTACAGTCCATATAAAATTTTATTTTCTCTCGTCATCCACGGTTTTTTAAAATTACTTTCGTTAACATTAGGATATTTTTCAACTGTGCAAATTTTAAATAAATGGTCATACACACTTTTAATTTTATCATAAATCTCTGTTGTATCATTCAAACCATTTAATTACACCCACCTCACTTTTTGTATCTAATTTTCTAGTTTATTATTATTTAAATATTTCATTTTTTGTTTATATATTTCATCACTACTATAAAGAAGAATTGCACCAATTATATAATGATCAGTAATTGTTGTTTCTACAATATATGGTTCAATATTATTATTTATTCTCACTATTTAATGATCTATACAAGTAGAGGTAAGTTTTTTATTAACTATTTCTTCTCTTTTAGGTTCTGTTATATTATTAATTAAACCTGATTTTGCCAATACATTTTTATATTAATCAACAAAAGTACTCTTTTCTTAAACATTAATATTTATGTCTCCAATCAAAATCATATTGTTATTATTTGTTTTTAGAATTTTATCTTTTAAATCTTTTATATACAAATTTTTACTATAGCTAGGTGGCCTATAAATTGCAAATATATCTATATTATTCACTTTAAATGATAAGCATTCATAAAAAACTGAAGGTTCAGTATTAATTATTCTTACTAGCTCTATTTTTTTTTTACAAAAGCCATAATACCACCTCCTTTTTGTTTTTCTTTTGTAAAATTTCTAGGCTTGAAAATTGGATTAAAAACAGGTATTTGATAATTTATTGCTCCACCAGATTTTAAATTAGTTTCAGTTAATACGTGCAACTTATTTTATGTAAATTATCATAAATTTTAAGAAAAAATTTATTAAAACTTTTTCTAGCGGATCTAATATTTAAGTGAATAAGGAAAAAACTATTTATGATTTGTGTATCATAATCATAAAGCCAGTCTATTATATTTTCTGTTTGTGTAGGTGTTATTTCATCAAAATTTTGATCTAAACAATTCATGATCAAATACAGGAACTAAAAGATAAAAGTAGTGTATACACAGAAACTAACCTAAACAATCTTCTTCTCCACATCAGCCTCGCTACAATGTCAAGCAGTTGGTCTCTCCGTACAAAAGTTTTTCCATTCTTATACCACACGAACATGTAATTCTTCTCACGACCTCGCTGTTTAGCGAACCACAATAGACGCTTATTTTACGGCGTTAGCTGCTCATTGATGAAGTTTTTTTTGTCGAGCCATCCTTGAATGCCGCGTCAGTAGTCAAATTCATGTTATGGAATTTCGATAGCCAGAACTTGAGCGGGTCAGCCGACTTGAACTTGACAACAGGGAGGGGCGGGTCACCACACCTGCCTCGCTGTGCAGTAGAGACACGCTTCACCTCCTCGATGCCAGTCAAAGTCTGCGGAATGTTCATTTTTCGGCCAAGTTAGCTAAAATGTCATTCATATTTTCCTCCGCTGTTTGCCTTCCTTCTTCTTCTTGATTCCTCCGCTGTTTGCTAAATACCATCAATTTCAATATTTTGATCCAATTTACATTGTTCTAATTCACTGATGCGATCATTTAATTCAACAATTTTACACGTTGTTCTTTGTTTTCAGTTGTTAAAAACTCAACCTGTTTAGACATATTAATATGTTTTTTTTCATGCTCTAATTGATTTTTTATAAAATCATCATAACAATTAGATAAAAATTGAATTGAGTTTTTAATATCTGGTAATTCAGTTAGTTTACTTGCAATAGAACCAGTTTTTTCATCTAATTTTTTTAGACAAGCTAATAAGGTTATTAAATTTACCTCATCTCCTTCAATTTCACTAACATCACTTTCACCAGACTGGGTATCAGGCTTATTGATATGACATGCCTTACAGATACATAATAAGGCATTGAAGCTCCTGGGTCGACGACCTGGTTTCACTTCACTTGTCCCACAATCAGTGTGTGCTGGCGATTTACAATTTTACAAGTAAAGTGTTCTGTATTAGGAGCTATGCTACTCTCACAAATTACACATTCCATTGTTTTTAGTTATAATAATCACTTTATAGCACAAAGAAAATATATTATGTATATTTCAATTTTTTAATAATCACTTTTAAACGTATTGCAAAAAAAAATTGAATGATGACTATGACAAACTCAGCAGTAGTCCCTAGTCAAACACGGAGAGACGGAAAATGCGTGTTCACCGTCTGACCGCTCAGATTAGATAATCAGACATCAGACATGATAACTATTCGTATCTCATATGTGTTTAATTTTGGAAAGGTATCATTTTATGATTTTGAAATATATATAGAACAGTGCCTTTTGTGAACTATTCGAGAATTTATAATAAATTGTTGAGTAAAAAATGAAAAATGTATTATTAATGTATGTGGAAGTGTTTCCAAGAAAACTTATATAAAGACGTTCTCATCGATATATTAAGTTCTATTCATTGTCTATATATATATATATATATATATATATATATATATATATATATATATATATATATATAATTCATAATAATTCTCTTAATTCTTCATGGATTGTTCACGTGCTAATCTAGTAGTTTGTGAATCTTATTTTTTAGCTGGTCTTCTGTAAACATGTTACTGTATCTAAGGTTATATTTTCAAATAAATTACTCCTGTCACAAATAAGCACCTTGAAATTGTTTATAATTGCATGTTTGAATTTTGGCGTGCGCTCTTACCTGATTTGTAAAAATAGAATAATTAGCATATATTTCTTAAATAAACGATTTGGATAGAAATTAAAAACAACTTTTCAAAAGAAGAGCGGAAAGAGTTCCTACCTTTAAGTTGGCCCCTTATTAAAACCATCAATTATAAGGTTATGCAAATTGCACTAACGATAATATTAACGACACAAAGCAGCACAAATGATTCAGCAATTTTGAACTATTTTTTTGAAAAACGTGGTGGGGGCGAAGGGACTATATGTTCATGCATGGTGATACTATATTATTTCTTCTTTGTAGCATTTGTTTTTTGATTTAGAAGATTGAAATCAAAATATTAAAATCTTTTCCCCACCTTTAAAATCCTCACTTCTTAGATTCGCTTCTGCAAGAGAAGTTTCAATTCCCCACTTTTAGATTCGTTTCCGCAGTATTAGATACCTTTCCCCACTTTTAGATTCAATTCCTCACACTTTAGATTCGTTTCCGCAATATTAAATTCAATTCCCCACTTTTAGATTTGATTCCTCCTTCTTTAGATTCAAATCAGCAGAATTAGATTCATTTTCTCAGTTTTAGATTCATTTCTCCTATCTTTAGATTCATCGCAATTACTCACTTTTAGATTCGTTTCCGCAGTATTAGATTCATTTCCCCACTTTTATATTAAATTTCTCACTCTTTAGATTCGTTTCCACAATATTAGATTATATTCACCACTTTTGGATTCGTTTCCTTTCTCTATAGATTCAATATATTCCACAGTATTAGATTCATATCCTCAGTTTTAGATTCAATCCCGCATTCTTTAGATTCATTTCCGCAGTATTAGATTCATTTTCCCACTTTTAGATTCAATTCCTTTCCCTTTAGATTTGTTTTCGCACTATTAGATGCATTTTGTTTCTTTTAGATTCAATTCCTCACTCTCTAGATTCGTTTCCGCAATTTTATATTCATTTTCCCACTTTTAGATTAATTTCTCCCCTCTTTAGATTCGTTTCCCCACTTTTTAAATTTTTTTATTATCTTTTTAGATTTCTTTTGGCATTCTAAAGGGTGAGAAATTGAATCTAAAAAGTGAAGAATTTAATCTAATTCAGGCGTAATTTGAATCTAAAAGTGGGGAAACGAATCTAAAAAGTGAGGAATTGAATCTAAAAGTGGGAAAACGAATCTAAAAAGTGTGGAATTGAATCTAAAAGTGGGGAAACAAATCTAAAATTTAGTACAGTGTTGCCATATATTTATTATTTTTTTAGCACCGCCACCACAAAATTCCGCCATATTGTTTTAGATTCAATTCCGCGTTAGATTCATTTCCGTTTAAATTCAATTCCGGGGAGCCAAGAGAAAGCATCCCGACTCATATTAAATACTTCTTAATGTTCACTCATAGTGATGAGTGAACAGGAATAGTGATGAAGTTGTGGTACCGAATCATATATAGTATGTCAATAGCAGAAAAAAGCCCGTACGTATTACCAAACTGCAAGATTTATGATAATGTACCCAGCCTCTTAAGAAACATAAAAAATGAGATGTTGTTTAAAAATTTATTAAAAAAGGTGCTTCTACGTAAGGAGTACAATGAATTGAATTTATTTTTCCACAATGATTTTAAAACAATAGAAAAGGATATTCTTAAACATACGAAAAAACTTAATATTAGGATGTTTTCATAAGGTTAAATTATATTATTTGTTTTAATATTTGTTTTATATATTAATGATGATTCGTACTTGTTTTTCTTATTTTTCTTCTATTTTTCTCTATTAATATGTTACTATATGTTTTTTGTAATGCAATTTGTGATGACAAGACTGAAATTTTCATGCCACTATTGTTTTTTTTTTTTTTTTAGTTATTAAATATTTTAAGCTGACAAGACTAATGCTGTATTACTACAATTTATTTTGTCATTGTATGTACTGCCTGTGCCCCTGTGATCAAATAAATCTATTCTATTCTATGAATTAATTAAGTCAATTGGGAACTTTTCATGTATAATAATAATCAGTAATTATACATGAAATGTTCCCAATTGACCTAATTGATTCATATTTAAGTTTTAAAATGTGTGCAACAGATATTTGTATTGTTTGTACAGTAGTAGTACTCTTGTATATAATACTTGTATGTTAAGATATTTGCTTGCTTGTTTGTTTTTGCTTGGTTATTTTTGAAGTGATATCCTACGCAAAACCTACAAAAAATGAATCTTGAATTTGATAGGACTTATATGTTAAGTCCAATAATCATTATTTGTGTATACGATTCCATTTCAAAAACATTAAATTATAACAATACATGTATATATATATATATATATATATATATATATATATATATATATATATATATATATATATATATATATATATATATATATATATATTTTAAAACATATACTTGAAATCAAACAAAAACTCTCATGTTACTAAATAATATTATATACTTAAATATAATATGAAATTATAATTCTATAAATGGATCAAATAATATAATAATATTATATATTTTTTTGAAATGAAGTGTTCATTTTGACCTGTGATGTATAATAGAACATGTGTATACCACAACAAAAATTGGTGTACTTGTTCGAATCGTAGCAGTGCTAAACCTAAATGAGTTCAGCTTACATGTTATTCATTGATAGACCGCACAGGTGTGAAGGTGTTATTTTTTTTAAGCGATTTTTTTTAAAGCAACAAAATTTTGGTCGTTGTCAGGTATTTTAAAAAAAATCGGTTGTCTTATGTGTCAATCCTTATTCAAAGCAGTACTTATTATAAAAAAATTGTTTGAAAAATTCTGAGCAGAATAAAATTAATAAAAAAACATCAGGATTTCATGAAAATATTTATCTATATCATAAAATAAATATAATGATCTAGAACAATAATTAATTAACAAAATTTATAACCAAGTGCTACTTTATTTATCACATAAAAATATAGTATATAAACTCATTAATTTAATACTCATGAAATAAATTAAAATACTAACATCCAAGTCCTAATATTGTTGTATAACTAGTATCATGAGAATTCTCTATTTATTTTAACTAATTAATAATTTGACTAATTTTAAAGTTTCCCATAAGTCCTCGCCGATTAAATTACTGTAAGAGGCATCAAACTTCCATTTCATATTATCAGAGAACGTTCATTTAAGTTTTGCTTTTGCAAACAAAACTGAAGGGAGTAAATAAGGACAGGTTAACTCTCCGGAGATTTTGGGTTATAGTACCCTAACTTATAATATATATTATTATTCTCCATCTTATAGCTCGTCGAAATAACCTTCGAAAAAAACTTTTAGACACATAATTAAACATTTTTTTACTAATAACAAAATTAAATCAATATTTTAAAATTATAAATATTTTTTAAATATTATTAAAGTCTTTTTAAAAAAAGTTTTAATTTAGTTTCTTTATTAAATTAATTGCCTCGATTTAATCAGCTGTAAAGTTTTCAAGTAGAACAGGTTCAATAGAGAAGTATATAGTCTTATAAATAACCATGGGGTTAATCCAAAACAAATATTACTTCGGGTATAAATTCTCTACAGTAGAAAATTGGAAGGAAAAATGTTGTAATGAAGAATATTCTTCAAATAAATTTGATAGTCTTACAACAGTCAGTAGCCCTGAACATAAGAAACAAGAGACAGATATTTTAAATTTTATATTGAATAAAAACTATTTTTTTTTACTATTTTTCTGAATTTTTTCATATTTTTCGAACCGTGACGTTGATTGTAATTTATGAGCAAGTTAAATAAATGAAAAGTTTGGCAACGCTGTGAATCGCCAACTTACCGATGTTGAAATTTTAAATAAATATTTAATGTAAAATTAAAATGTGCGTCGTAGCTAATTAAATAAAATGTAAATAATATATAATCATATATTAATTAAGGTTTAACATCGTGGACTCTGGAGGTCATTTTCCCTGAAATTTAAAGTTTTCATTTTTAAATTTTTAAAAATGAAAATCGAAAAGAAAACATAACTCTGTGTATGCTATAAAATTATTGAATAAAGAAAATAATATATACATGTATATAAATAGGAATAGTTTTGAAAGTTGATGTGCAAGGTGAAGTTGATAATTCTTTACGGCTGAATGAAAAGTTGCCTACTTCAAAGGCATTTTCCGATGTTGACTATATAATATATAGATCCACGATATCTCCTATGTAATCATAATTATTAGTTCACTCAGGCTGTTATATTTATTTATTAATTTATTTTTAACTTTTACAGGCTGTACAGGACAAACATATGTTCACTATAAGTTTAATATTAATTCATAATAACACACACAATATACAACACACACTTTAGCATAATGAGCAAGTATTTAGTTTTACTACATCAAAAATAAGATAAGGGGAAGTACAGTACATATTTCATTAAAACTTAACCTATTCACCAATGCATCCATGAATTTTTTGTGGAATATAATCAACAATTTTCATCTTACCATGATTGAACAGTTATATAAATTGATGATGTTTCTAATTATCTTTTTTTTATTCCAACAGAACTCTAGCTAGCTCTCAGATAATTTATTACTCTCAAAAGCCTTAATGGAATAAAACTCTTTATATATAAATTCACTTTTCTGTTATTCAGCTTCATGAGAGAAACTAAACACAATTTTTATTTTCAATCGCTGGAGTATAGAGTTAAATTACTTTGTTTCATGTCAACTACATTCATTTTATTTTATACAACTCATTAAGTATATTATAGTTGAATACGTGATAATATTTAAAAGCTTATTCTGGTATAGAAAAATAAAGTTATGTGTTTGCAAGTGATTGATTGAGTCCTTTGAAACAAAAAAAGTAATTTAAAAATATATGTTTCAAAGGTAAATGTCCCATGCATTGACCTATCACAAAGACAAAGAGGTGTTTGATAGAATGAAACTGCAAATGATGTCTATATTATGAATGGTTCATGTATAGTCTCCATATCATAAATACTAATTAAACATCATGTGTCAGATCCATTGATGTTAACATTTCTTTGTTACGATAAATAAATTTTAAATAACAGGTGGTTTTAGAAATAAAATTCAGAAGAAAAGTCGATATGAGACTTATTATTGAAATAAAATATTATATATGTAATATATCATATTACATTTTAAAATCTATGGCTCCTTTAGAGTGATGATATATAAAGGTGTTTTAATCAAAGAGTAATCGTTAATTTTAATGTTTTTTCATGTATTATATACTATTCGGTTACTTTTAAAACAAAAATTGAATCCAGTTTTTTCCTCTTTATTATTCTAAAAGCTTTGAGGGTTTCAGATCTTTGACTTTTAAACATATTACAGTAATAAGGTAATCTATCAAGCAAAGGGATATTTTTCTTTATGGCAGTAAACTTGATGGAAAAATGTAGGAGGAAACGTCTTTACTTTGCTCCAGTATTCATAAGAGAGCCCCCTACCATTTCTATTTTATCACATTTTGTTTTTCATCTCTCTTTCTCATGTTCTTGTATCTGAATTCACCTATAATTAAATCAGCAAATTAAATTAATTACAGAGTAAATGAACAAAAAATATTAAAAACACAAAATTCAAATTATGATACAATTTTTATTTAAATAAAAGCAGTTTTATCTTATATTGTATTTGGGCATGATGACGTGCAATGGTTTGTTGTTTCAAATATTTCGAATGTGTTTTATTGTAATACATTAATTGCAGTTTTAAAACATTTAAATATTTATATACTGCTATGTAGGGTTTATAAGCGTATTATAATAATATTGAGAGAAGGTATTGAATATTTTACATAATACTACATTGCTTAATTTCAACTTAATAGTCATGTAGAATATTAATTTATGATGTTGTCACAAATTTTATCAATCACCACATGCCTGTAAAAGAAAGACAGAACTAGAATTGATATTAAAATGAATCCACTTCAATAAAGATTCAGTTAAATTATAATATTGAACAATTAATATAATATGTTACTATATTTAGTTATGAAATTTGTCATCATATTATACCATATAAAATTCATATATAATCATTATTTCATGACATGGTGTGAAGAGACTAATAATTAACTTACTTGTTAGACCAAGTCAAATATTGGTTACTTTTCGTTTAATTTTAAGTTTCCTCAAAACTGGTAAAAGTATAATATGAATAAATTAACCACATTAATTCTTAATAACCCTTAGTTAAGCGGCACTTTTCGCGCGTAGGGATCCTCGTAAGAAACGCCCGCGAGATTTTCTTTTCGCGTGGCAGAGGTGTTCCCGTCCGGAATCGACCCGGGAGACGGGGGCGCGGGGTGGGGGGCCTCCCGAGGTTTCCGGAACCGCCTCCCTAAAATCGAGTTTCCGTCCGGGAGGGGCGCCGGAGGGCGAGAGAGGGCGGAAATCTCGAGCCGGGGACGAGATTTCGGGGAAGTTGCGGGCCTCCGGGGGCCCTCCCCGGCGTCCGTCCTCGGCGCCGCGGGAGGGGCGGACCGGTCCTCTCGGAGGTTCATGAAGCCCTTTTTCCACTTTCGCCCCTCCTCCGACGGGGCGGGGGCGAGAGCGCCCTCGACCCCGCGGGACGGTGCGGCGTCTGTCGGACCTCGCGGATCTCGTGGCACGCGACCGGCGGCCCGCCGACGCGCCTCGAGACGAAGCGACCGATCCGTCGCGTCTCTCGCGCGTCTCGCCGCGAACGCGCGTCCCGTCGGGGGGTCGCTCGGGGCGGGGGAACCGCGGAAACTTTATCATCGGGGTCGCCCCCGACGTTTGTTAACTCGTCCGGGCACGAGAGTAGGTTAGGTCCGACGTCGGTCGATTGACACGGCCGATCGAGCGGACCACAAATGAGCAGAGAGCTTTTTTCGAAAGCGGGCCTGCTTTCCGTCAACGGGGACGTCAAAGTCGGGCCCACCTCTCTTTGAGCAACGTCGGGTGCCATTTCGCGATTTGAAATCCTGCCTCCGTTCGAGGGGCGTGTTCGCGAGAATGACGTCGCGACACCTTTCCATCGCGATTTTAATACTTTTCGTACTTACTCGATTGAAACGCTCCGTTTCCCGAGCTGACCGTGCGGTCGACGGGAAAAAAGTTAGGTCGTGGCATTCAGACGCGCCCACATACGGACGGATCTACATGACGTTGACAGCCATGACAGGGCGTAATGCCGCGTCGTCGCTAGGTCTACGTCTCACTCGCTTCATCCGAGAGGCGGAAGCGTGACTCTCGATAGAGACTTCCTGGGGGAGTCTCGTGCCGGTCCGACACAAGGGTGCACTATTTATCATACATTCTGGAAGGTTCCGGGGCGGTACGAGGAAAGGCCACCAGGTGGCAGCACGGCTCGGAGAATCACCAGATATAGTGGCGATCGCCGTCGAAATACTTCTACACTAAGTTCACAGATGGCGCGCAAATCCATTTTTATGACACGTTCAATTTTTGGTCGCCACCACGTCGTCGCGACTCTCCTTCTCAAAAAGAAAATAAAAAAAAAAAAAAAAAAAAGGCCGGCGACCACCCGCACCCCTAGTAACCCTTAGTTAAGCGGCACTTTTCGCGCGTAGGGATCCTCGTAAGAAACGCCCGCGAGATTTTCTTTTCGCGTGGCAGAGGTGTTCCCGTCCGGAATCGACCCGGGAGACGGGGGCGCGGGCTGGGGGGCCTCCCGAGGTTTCCGGAACCGCCTCCCTAAAATCGAGTTTCCGTTCGGGAGGGGCGCCGGAGGGCGAGAGAGGGCGGAAATCTCGAGCCGGGGACGAGATTTCGGGGAAGTTGCGGGCCTCCGGGGGCCCTCCCCGGCGTCCGTCCTCGGCGCCGCGGGAGGGGCGGACCGGTCCTCTCGGAGGTTCATGAAGCCCTTTTTCCACTTTCGTCCCTCCTCCGACGGGGCGGGGGCGAGACCGCCCTCGACCCCGCGGGACGGTGCGGCGTCTGTCGGACCTCGCGGTTCTCGTGGCACGCGACCGGCGGCCCGCCGACGCGCCTCGAGACGAAGCGACCGATCCGTCGCGTCTCTCGCGCGTCTCGCCGCGAACGCGCGTCCCGTCGGGGGGTCGCTCGGGGCGGGGGAACCGCGGAAACTTTATCATCGGGGTCGCCCCCGACGTTTGCTAACTCATCCGGGCACGAGAGTAGGTTAGGTCCGACATCGGTCGATTGACACGGCCGATCGAGCGGACCACAAATGAGCAGAGAGCTTTTTTCGAAAGCGGGCCTGCTTTCCGTCAACGGGGACGTCAAAGTCGGGCCCACCTCTCTTTGAGCAACGTCGGGTGCCATTTCGCGATTTGAAATCCTGCCTCCGTTCGAGGGGCGTGTTCGCGAGAATGACGTCGCGACACCTTTCCATCGCGATTTTAATACTTTTCGTACTTACTCGATTGAAACGCTCCGTTTCCCGAGCTGACCGTGCGGTCGACGGGAAAAAAGTTAGGTCGTGGCATTCAGACGCGCTCACATACGGACGGATCTACATGACGTTGACAGCCATGACAGGGCGTAATGCCGCGTCGTCGCTAGGTCTACGTCTCACTCGCTTCATCCGAGAGGCGGAAGCGGGACTCTCGATAGAGACTTCCTGGGGGAGTCTCGTGCCGGTCCGACACAAGGGTGCACTATTTATCATACATTCTGGAAGGTTCCGGGGCGGTACGAGAAAAGGCCACCAGGTGGCAGCACGGCTCGGAGAATCACCAGATATAGTGGCGATCGCCGTCGAAATACTTCTACACTAAGTTCACAGATGGCGCGCAAATCCATTTTTATGACACGTGCAATTTTTGGTCACCACCACGTCGTCGCGACTCTCCTTCTCAAAAAGAAAATAAAAAAAAAAACAAAAAAAAGAGGCCGGCGACCACCCGCACCCCTAGTAACCCTTAGTTAAGCGGCACTTTTCGCGCGTAGGGATCCTCGTAAGAAACGCCCGCGAGATTTTCTTTTCGCGTGGCAGAGGTGTTCCCGTCCGGAATCGACCCGGGAGACGGGGGCGCGGGCTGGGGGGCCTCCCGAGGTTTCCGGAACCGCCTCCCTAAAATCGAGTTTCCGTTCGGGAGGGGCGCCGGAGGGCGAGAGAGGGCGAAAATCTCGAGCCGGGGACGAGATTTCGGGGAAGTTGCGGGCCTCCGGGGGCCCTCCCCGGCGTCCGTCCTCGGCGCCGCGGGAGGGGCGGACCGGTCCTCTCGGAGGTTCATGAAGCCCTTTTTCCACTTTCGCCCCTCCTCCGACGGGGCGGGGGCGAGACCGCCCCCGACCCCGCGGGACGGTGCGGCGTCTGTCGGACCTCGCGGTTCTCGTGGCACGCGACCGGCGGCCCGCCGACGCGCCTCGAGACGAAGCGACCGATCCGTCGCGTCTCTCGCGCGTCTCGCCGCGAACGCGCGTCCCGTCGGGGGGTCGCTCGGGGCGGGGGAACCGCGGAAACTTTATCATCGGGGTCGCCCCCGACGTTTGCTAACTCGTCCGGGCACGAGAGTAGGTTAGGTCCGACATCGGTCGATTGACACGGCCGATCGAGCGGGCCACAAATGAACAGAGAGCTTTTTTCGAAAGCGGGCCTGCTTTCCGTCAACGGGGACGTCAAAGTCGGGCCCACCTCTCTTTGAGCAACGTCGGGTGCCATTTCGCGATTTGAAATCCTGCCTCCGTTCGAGGGGCGTGTTCGCGAGAATGACGTCGCGACACCTTTCCATCGCGATTTTAATACTTTTCGTACTTACTCGATTGAAACGCTCCGTTTCCCGAGCTGACCGTGCGGTCGACGGGAGAAAAGTTAGGTCGTGGCATTCAGACGCGCCCACATACGGACGGATCTACATGACGTTGACAGCCATGACAGGGCGTAATGCCGCGTCGTCGCTAGGTCTACGTCTCACTCGCTTCATCCGAGAGGCGGAAGCGGGACTCTCGATAGAGACTTCCTGGGGGAGTCTCGTGCCGGTCCGACACAAGGGTGCACTATTTATCATACATTCTGGAAGGTTCCGGGGCGGTACGAGAAAAGGCCACCAGGTGGCAGCACGGCTCGGAGAATCACCAGATATAGTGGCGATCGCCGTCGAAATACTTCTACACTAAGTTCACAGATGGCGCGCAAATCCATTTTTATGACACGTGCAATTTTTGGTCACCACCACGTCGTCGCGACTCTCCTTCTCAAAAAGAAAATAAAAAAAAAAAACAAAAAAAAGAGGCCGGCGACCACCCGCACCCCTAGTAACCCTTAGTTAAGCGGCACTTTTCGCGCGTAGGGATCCTCGTAAGAAACGCCCGCGAGATTTTCTTTTCGCGTGGCAGAGGTGTTCCCGTCCGGAATCGACCCGGGAGACGGGGGCGCGGGCTGGGGGGCCTCCCGAGGTTTTCGGAACCGCCTCCCTAAAATCGAGTTTCCGTTCGGGAGGGGCGCCGGAGGGCGAGAGAGGGCGGAAATCTCGAGCCGGGGACGAGATTTCGGTGAAGTTGCGGGCCTCCGCCCTCCCCGGCGTCCGTCCTCGGCGCCGCGGGAGGGGCGGACCGGTCCTCTCGGAGGTTCATGAAGCCCTTTTTCAACTTTCGTCCCTCCTCCGACGGGGCGGGGGCGAGACCGCCCTCGACCCCGCGGGACGGTGCGGCGTCTGTCGGACCTCGCGGTTCTCGTGGCACGCGACCGGCGGCCCGCCGACGCGCCTCGAGACGAAGCGACCGATCCGTCGCGTCTCTCGCGCGTCTCGCCGCGAACGCGCGTCCCGTCGGGGGGTCGCTCGGGGCGGGGGAACCGCGGAAACTTTATCATCGGGGTCGCCCCCGACGTTTGCTAACTCGTCCGGGCACGAGAGTAGGTTAGGTCCGACATCGGTCGATTGACACGGCCGATCGAGCGGACCACAAATGAGCAGAGAGCTTTTTTCGAAAGCGGGCCTGCTTTCCGTCAACGGGGACGTCAAAGTCGGGCCCACCTCTCTTTGAGCAACGTCGGGTGCCATTTCGCGATTTGAAATCCTGCCTCCGTTCGAGGGGCGTGTTCGCGAGGATGACGTCGCGACACCTTTCCATTGCGATTTTAATACTTTTCGTACTTACTCGATTGAAACGCTCCGTTTCCCGAGCTGACCGTGCGGTCGACGGGAAAAAAGTTAGGTCGTGGCATTCAGACGCGCCCACATACGGACGGATCTACATGACGTTGACAGCCATGACAGGGCGTAATGCCGCGTCATCGCTAGGTCTACGTCTCACTCGCTTCATCCGAGAGGCGGAAGCGGGACTCTCGATAGAGACTTCCTGGGGGAGTCTCGTGCCGGTCCGACACAAGGGTGCACTATTTATCATACATTCTGGAAGGTTCCGGGGCGGTACGAGAAAAGGCCACCAGGTGGCAGCACGGCTCGGAGAATCACCAGATATAGTGGCGATCGCCGTCGAAATACTTCTACACTAAGTTCACAGATGGCGCGCAAATCCATTTTTATGACACGTGCAATTTTTGGTCACCACCACGTCGTCGCGACTCTCCTTCTCAAAAAGAAAATAAAAAAAAAACAAAAAAAAAAAAGGCCGGCGACCACCCGCACCCCTAGTCTTATATATTAAGAAGCACTTTGAAAACCCCAAATTTCCAATGCTTTTCTTATGGCGGACGCCAGATCGGCTTGACAGACCCCTTCCCCCCTTCGGAACTCGACGAGACCTTCTGGGGGGGTCGTCGGTAGGGGCCGCCGGGGGAGGGTGACGTGCACTAAGGTCCGCGTTTGGGGGCGGGGGACGGGGGCGGATTTTCCCCGGGTGGTGTGCCTCCGCGGGAAAGCTGATCAATCTCCGAGTTCGTGTTTTCGCGTTTCCTCATCTGGGTTTTTGGATACGTTAAGATGCAAGGCAAAAAGTTACGAGACGTTTTGGACGGTGGCTGCCCGCAAATGGAACCACGTGACCACAGAAATCATTAACTTTCTTTGTGTGACCGCTGCCATCCCATTGGCTGCTTCTGTTTAGAGGCAACGTTGCGAAAGGGGATCCGACTGCTCGGTGCAGTGATGTGGAATTCGCGCGAAGATTGGTCCGCGAAAATGCGCATGCGAATATCCACGCAAGTGCGCGCATATGTGCGTAAGATCGTTTCAAGATGGTGGCCGCCCGCAAATGGAATCACGTGATCACAGATATTGTAGACATTCAGAAGTTCGATCTTCTTCCCATAGATGGAGATGCCACGGTAGCACGTTCCAAGCAAACTACTTTCAGGTGTGACTTAATTATTATATAACTTTATATAAAATTGATTATTTTCGTAAATAATGCTCGAATTTACTCCCAATTAGGTCTAGGGAGGGTTATAAAATTCAGGTGCAAGTAATGCGGGTTGCATACTTTCAGGGGCATGTAGGTTGAGGTTGCATACTTTCAGGGGCATGTAAGTGAAGGTTGCCTACCTTTAGGGGTAACTTATGATAACTTTATATAAAAACGAATATCTTCGTAAATAATGCTCGCATCATCTCCCAATTAGGTCTAGGGGGGTTATCAAATTAAGGTGTAATTAATGCGGGTTGCATACTTTCAGGGGCATGTAGGTTGGGGTGGCCTACTTTCAGGGGCATTTCGCGTACGGTACATCATAGCATTACGAGGTTTAATCACAACTGGCCACCTCTTTGTGTTGAAGATGGGCAGTGTCCGGAGTAAGCCCACTGCCTTGCTCGCTCGATCACAACCGGACGCTAAGAAAATAATTAACTCGAATCTGCCCAAACTCCTTAAAAAATTATTAAATGAAATAAATATTAATTAATAATAATAAAATAGTAGGGGCCTAACAACTGCGTCAACACGAATTTATCCCAGGGAGGGAGCGGCGTATTTTTATACTTGAAATGGTCACTCAGCCAACTATTAACCACGCTTGACGTAGCCTGACTTCGGTGATCTAACGAGAACCGGTCAATGCACAACGCTATATACGCGGCGCTTCACCTCCACTCTGAATTTTTTTAGATTCTTATGAATCCTGCAACTATTTTTAAATAATTATTGAAAGTTCTGTAATTTAAGTTGGCACTTCTGAATCGTTATTAAAAAGGATAGGACAGAGACGCCTGTTGCCGCCTCCAGGGGGCGTGGCAGCACATTTAATAAATATTTAAAAATAGTTCTGGGTTTCAAAAAAAAAAAAAAAACCCTGGAGAAAATCAGAGTAGCATAATTGGGTACCTTCAATTCATTTCTGCAATAAAAATTTTTCATGTACGTAGTCCATTTTGCATTAAAACACCGTTATGATATCACGTACTGAATACTTATATAGATGGCAACGTATGATTGACAAAATTATTTAAAAGACTTGAAAGCAAACGAGCGTAAACGCGAGTTTACACCCCACCCCTAGTCCTTATTATTAAACATCACTTTCGGGACCCCAAAATTAACCAGCGTTTTCCTATGCTGGGACGCACTTCCTTTGGGCGAGCGTCTGGGTTCGTCGGAACCCGACGAAACTTTTCCTGGGGGTTCCCGGGGGTGGCCGCCGTAACCGGGAAAATAATAAAAAATCCACGTCCGGGGGGGGACTGGGGGTGAATTTTTTTATCTAGATTTTTGGGGTTTTTCGGCCTCCGAGCTCTTCCGGTGCCCTGCGCTGGCCTTGGCCGGTGGAGGTCTTTGCCCGGTGAACTTTTGTTCCTGCCGAGTCGTGTTCGGTTCCGGACACCGGACACCCTTTCGGCAGCGCACGCCGCCCGTGAGGTTACGTTTGGAAATTTGGGCTCTTCGGTGTCGTGTGGTCTGTGTTTCGAATCACCGTGTGTTCAAGTGTTGGTGCGTGGTGTGTTGTCGTGGCCGTGTAGTGAGGACGTCATGCTATTACGACGTATTACGTGTCACTTTGATGTGTTATGGCCCTCTATCATGCACTTTGAATCACAAATGTGGACATTGTGGACACGGGGTGACCTTGTGCCGCGTGACTCCACGGCTAGGGGATCTCCTCCCTGAGTTCATCTTTTCGTTGGTTTCGATTTGTGTTTTCTGATACGTAGACATGTAACGCACAACGTACTAGTGCTACTTTTTCCATTTTTTATACATACAGTGTTTCCTGCCATTGGAAAGTTAATGGTTACCAACTTCAACAGCTTCTTTGTCGTTCAAGTTTGAATGTTGGTGGAAAAATGCAAGTCTACCATTGGTAGAAAGAGTTCTGCTAACTGGGATTGACTGAAGCTTTTGCATATCGTCAATGCTTTGAAATTATTATACTTTATTAACTTTCTTTGTGTGACTGCTGCCATCCCATTGGCTGCTTCTGTTTAGAGGCAACATTGCAAAAGGGGATCTGACTGCTCAGTGCAGTGATGTGAAATTCGCGCGAAGATTGGTCCGCGAAAATGCGCATGCGAATATCCGCGCAAGTGCGCGCATAACTTGCGCGCATATGTGCGTAAGATAGTTTCAAGATGGTGGCTGCCCGCAAATGGAATCACGTGAGCACAGATATTGTAGACATTCAGAAGTTCGATATTTTTCCCATAGATGGAGATGCCATATATGGTAGCACATTCCAAGCAAACTACTTTCAGGTGTGACTTAATTAATATAACTTTATATAAAATTGATTATTTTCGTAAATAATGCTCGGATTCACTCCCAATTAGGTCTAGGGGGGGTTATAAAATTAAGGTGCAAGTAATGCGGGTTGCATACTTTCAGGGGCATGTAGGTTGTGGTTGCATACTTTCAGGGGAAGTTTGGTAGGGTTGCATACTTTCAGGGGCATGTAAGTGAAGGTTGCCTACCTTTAGGGGTAACTTATAATAACTTTATATAAAAACGAATTTTTTCGTAAATAATGCTCGGATCATCTCCCAATTAGGTCTAGGGGGGTTATCAAATTAAGGTGTAATTAATGCGGGTTGCATACTTTCAGGGGCATGTAGGTTGTGGTTGCCTACTTTCAGGGGTAATTTGCGTTCGGTACATCATAGCATTACGAGGTTTAATTACAACTGGCCATCTCTTTGTGTTGAAGATGGGCAGTGTCCGGAGTAAGCCCATTGCCTTGCTCGCTCGAACACGACCGGACGCTAAGAAAATAATTAACTCGAATCTCCCCAAACTCCTTAAAAAAATTATTAAATAAAATAAAATAAATAATAATAAAATAATAGGGGCCTAACAACTGCGTCTGACTCCTTAAAAAAATTATTAAATAAAATGAAATAAATAATAATAAAATAGTAGGGGTCTAACAACTGCGTCTGAGTCGTTATCTGAGCCTGTTCATCTTCGCTAATTTAAAACACTATAATATCTGTCAACATATGGCTGAGAGATTTTTGGAAGTGCATCACTGCACTGGGTGGAAAGCAAGACGAATTTATCCCAGGGAGGGAGCGGCGTATTTTTATACTTGAAATGTTCACCCATCCAAGTATTAACCACGCTTGACGTAGCCTGACTTCAGTGATCTAACGAGAACCGGTCAATGCATAACGCCACGCTCCACCTCTACTCTGAATTACTCTGAATTTTTTTAGATTTTTATGAGTCCTGCAACTATTTCTAAATAATTATTGAACGTTCTGTAATATAAGTTGGCACCCCTGAATCGTTAATAAAAAGGATGGGACAGAGATGCCTGTTGACGCCTCCAGAGGGCGTGGCAGCACATGTAATAATTATTTAAAAATAGTTCTGGGTTTCAAAAAAATCTGGAAAAAATCAGAGTAGCATAATTTGGTACCTTCAATTCATTTCTGTAATAAAAAAAATTCATGTAGGTTGTCCATTTTGCATTACAATACCGTTATGATATCACGTACTGAATACTTATATAGATGGCAACATATGATTGACAAAATTAATTAAAAGACTTGAAACCAAACGAGCGTAGGCGAGTTTACACCCCACCCCTAGTATTATTATACGAATGATACGTAAAATTAAGTTAACTCTAAAATGTAAGTAAGAAATGTTATTTTCTTTCTCATCCCAACTTGAAACAATGATTGAACAAGTTTTCCTTGTTTTTGTTTTCACAAGAGGGCTTTGTCACCCTCTATAAGAAGCCTAAGTATTGCACCAGGCTGCTATATATTCTTAGCAAATTTATATGCATCACGCGTCGCAGGGTTAAAAAAAAAGACCTAAAAGTTCGTATACAATGTAACTATACTGACACAAAATTTTAGATATCAAAATAAACAGCAAACTTTTTAATACAAATCTGTTATATTCTAAATTTTGTGTCATATCCATGAAGTTTATTACTTTTAATATTTTTTTTTATCAATTGCCGACCATCCTGATTGAGGTTTCCATGTTTCCATGGTTTCCTAGATCACAACCAGGCGAATGCTGGGATAAATTGCTATCATGGCCGCCCCGGTTTGGAACGGACCCACAATAGTCAGGTCAACGAAAAGCCGGAAAGTTAAATTGTGGCCAGTACCAGACAAAAAAAAAAAAAGACTACATTGGGAAAATGAGAAAATACGATTTGATACACAAACATAGTGTATATAATTCTGACTAAAAAATCAAAAAGTTTTGAAATTAAAAATTATATTCTGTATCATATCGATTTTTGTCGTTCATTTATAGTTTATATTAATAAATCTAAAAATTATTTAGTGCTACCAGCTTAGGGTGACCAGACGTACCGTTTTGACCGGTACAGTACCGTTTTAGAGTACCATGTCCCGGTGTCCCCAAAGAGGCTCTCGGGATGCCTAAATGTACCGCTTTCGGACAAAATTTATAAAAGGGACATTTTTTAAAATTTTTATCATTAAAAAAATAAAAAAATCATAGGAATGTGGTTTTGAATATTTACGAAAATGTACGGACGCAAATGATTTTGCAACTCCATGCCCCTTTTTTGTCGATCGCATTCGCAAAACAGCATATTTCTTCCAAAATTGCGGAATAGATATATTTTGCATATACGCGCAAGTATGCATATACTACGTGAAATGAATTAAATCACTACTTTTCGATTAAATTTTGAATAAAAAATAAGTAAAAAACTTTGCACAAAAATATCATCTCCTTTAATATTGATGATATTCACTTAATGGAAATTTCCAATAATATATGAAATTGAAAAAATCATTCTTATGCATTGTGACGAGGCTGAGACAAAAATTTCTTTGTCTTTCTTTTTTTTTTTTTTTTCATAATAATCGTGCATGGATATTACGTAAATAAATAAATGGAAAATAATATGAGGGAAAAACGCCACAAATATTATTCATACAATCAAGTAATTTTAGCTGTTATTAAGCCCTATTTGAATGCTATAAATTAATTCAGCTATTTCACTCTATAACAAGAGTTCACACTATTTGCAAAATGAACTGCAGTTCGATTAAAAGTATTAATTCAAATTAATTTCTTGCTTTATACTCCATTTTTTTTTGTATAATTTATCTCGTGACATTTATATTTATAAACAAATATATATTGCATTATTTAAGTAACACGTACATTTAGAAATATTGTGAATGGAGACGGAAAATTTGATAACAAAATTAAAAAAAAAAAAAAAAAAAAAATCAATTTAAAATATTTAAATATAATTTTTGTATTGGGAAAGTATCCTTCGAAGGTATGCTTTTTGAGTATAATAAATTTCTTGTATTGCTTTTGTTTCTTTTTATTTTACATGTAACTTTACAACATGAATAGAATCGTGGCCAGGCCAAGAAAAAAGGTTAAATTTAGGAAATCAACTCACTGGCACAGTTTTCTTGCATGGTGACTATAATAAATTTCTTTTTTTCTAATTCTATGAAAAATGTATATATAAAAAAATGCAATTATTGATATTATTTAAAGTAGAGTGAGAGATTGCATAATTTATTATTTTATTTCCTTAAAATATTTTAACCTGCCCTGCTTTATTGAGAAATGAAAACCAAAAAATTTCATCTCAAATAGCTTCATCGCAAAAAAATCCCAAAGTTTGTTTTCCTGAGCCCTTTAACATGCAGCCTTATGGATTATGGAACAGAAAACAGCGTTTTACTCAAACTTCGTCTGAACTATGGTATCAATTAAAAAATACTTACGTATAATCTATGACGAAAATTCTTTAATGGATTTACAAATAAAATAAATTTTTTCGCAAAAAACGGCTTCATAAAAAAAACAATTCATTTGAAAATCCATTAAGAAAAAAAGTAAAAAAGGGGGCGTGGCACCAAAAAAAAATCGCGCCTCCGGCGGGGGTTTTGGCCCTTCAGGCCTCTATCTTGGGGGCATGTACCGTTTTGGACATCAAGATATCTGGTCACCCTATACCAGCTTCATTTTTCATTTTTAAGTCCTTTAATAATAATAATAATAATAAATGCTACATTTATAGCATGCACATGATATATTATGTTTGACGGAAAGGTTATCAAGTTATCATCAAAAAAGTTGACCTTATAGATTGTGATTGGAAGCTAAAGTGGCGGTATTTGATGGACGCCAAAGAAAACTGACAGGTGGGGGATATTACGCAAATAATACAAATTTTTATACCCCTGAAAGGAAGGGAATATCACACATGACAAATTCGTCGCGTGTTGCATCGCAGTCACTGGCATTGATTTATGAAAGAAAACAAAAAATTATTCATTCAAATATAAAAAAAAAAAACTTGCATTTCTCAATTAGTTATTTTAGTTTGTTGTATATTTTTATAGTTAAAGCATCTAAAGCACTATCCAGAATCATTCAAAAATGGAAACTGCCTCAACTTAACTAAAAACAATCAGAAAACTTGAATTTGGCTGAGTTAATGTGTAGCAATAGATTTATTTCTTTTTTCGACAATTAAGGATAGTGTTATGTATATACTGTATAAAATATAATTATATAGTTCTGTTATACATTATGTATTATAAAACAGAAATATACAATATATAAAAATATGCGCGTATTACTGTAGAAGTGTGCCACACATATTTATATAAGTTAAGTGTGGTAGCTAGTATTTTCTGTGTCAGCATTCAGGTAGTCTGTGTTTGGGAGGCCCAGCGTGTACCCTAGATTATATTTTTCTTATTAAAAGAAAATGTTACTTACCTTTTCTATGCCCTAAATCAAAAATTTTATATTTAATATTATAAGATACCACGAATCTTGATAATAACTGTTCTAAATTATAACAGTAATTCTACCGGAAAGCTTCTGTCTTTTGTCTAGTGTTTATGTGACTAAAGAAATTGTATAGAAAGAGCGAACATTGATTTGAAACTGTGCTAAAGTTTTTCCACAGTCCGTTGGGAATGTAAACATTGTGACCCGAAAGAGCAGATGCCTGGCAACCAATCAGGATAAGAAAGATCTTGAAAAATCTCTCTCGTCGGAACCATTACAAAAGAATTTAGTTTTTTTTTTACAAAGTGAAAGAGAAAATATATTGGGCAGCAAAAAGCAATATATAACTTTCACTTTATCAAAAGTATCAGATCAAAAGTGACTACCAACACAAGCTAGAGTTGTAGGGAAGGAGGGGGGGGGGAGGAGGAGAACTTTAAACCTACCGCTATATAATTCATTAAATTCAAATATTATTACTGAATTTAAAGTATTCTTTGAATGATTTATTTAACGCCAACAATGATAACAATATTTACTATATAACTCCCTGGTTTCAAATCGAATCACGGACCAAATACCCCCGGACGAAATACCCCCGGACCAAATATCCCCGGACCAAATATCCCCGCCCGGACCGGACCAAATACCCCCGGACGAAATACTCCCGGACGAAATATCCCCGGACGAAATACCTCCGGACGAAATACCCCCGGACGAAATACCCCCTTGTAAGTGTAGAGGGGCGGGCGACCAACACGGGAGGGGAAGTCGACTTTATTTATAAAGTCTGTTTTTCTGTCGTTTGTCTGACGTCACGCGCGTCGTATTAAAGAAGGAAGTTATAGTAACGCCATTTTTCACAACAAATATATATCATATAATATTCAAAGTATATTTATAGTTAATGCCGTATCAAGATCTCAAATTGCGTCTTTAATTTTATTATACCAAAACATACTCAAAATTGTGCTGCAAACAAACGATTTTTGTATATGCTATGCTTACTTTGATTAAGCGGCAATTGTCACAACGTTTTGCAGCAAGAATTTGAAGTTGTTTAAACGATTTTAGGTTTTTAAACCTAGATGTGCCCCTAGCGATTTGAGCAAAGCCCGAAATTAACAAATACTTCGGGCTTTGCTCATTTAAATTTGCTCATTTCTAAAAGTGCCCAACTCGAAAAAAGCAACCCCGACGGTAATTTTTATTTCGGGCTTTGCTCACAGTTTTGATCATTTCTAGAAGTGCTCAAAGCAAAATAAAAAATAATAATTGGAAATTGTGCCGTATTATAGCAATAAATAATAAAATAATGTAAATTTAATAAAATTTTAATTATATAACTTTTTTAATTTATTGATAAAAATACAAATTTAACAATAATAGCGTGTATTGTATTTTTTTTTTATTAAAACATTTCTTTCTGTATTATTCAAGTCATATTGAAAAAATACGATTTTTTCACACTGACAATGAGAGACACTTTTAATTTTTTTATTATTATCATTTTTTTATAATTAAAGGGTATGATTACAATTATACTCTAGCAATGAATTTCAGGTTGCAGATGAACAATTTCTAAGTTCAGATGACGTACCACACATGACAAAGAAAAGAGTGTCTCAGATCAGCAGCAGCATTAGCAAATTCAAAGCCAGGTTTTGTGTTTTGCAACTGCAAGAAAGGTTGTCAATCTAAAACATGTTGTGCAAATTAAGAAAAAATTTAGATGAAATTTAAAATGCCATGATATATAGTAATCCCTGCAAAAATAAGTCAAGTTCAGGTAATAATAAGATCAGGTAATAATCAAGTTTCATAACATTTATTTATTTATTTATTTATTTATTTATTTATTTATTTATTTATTTATTTATTTATTTATTTATTTATTTATTTATTTATTTATTTATTTATTTATTTATTTATTTATTTATTTATTTATTTATTTATTTATTTATTTATTTATTTATTTATTTATTTATTTATTTATTTATTCATTTTAAATTAGTAGGTTTGGTACTATCTTGAGGAGCTCTTTGCTTCTTACCAAGTTCTGTAAATTAAGTTAAAATGATTTTATAATATATCAGCTGTAAAAAAACTTATTTAAATTAACTAACATACAATTATATTAATATAAAAAGTGTGACAAAATCGTATTTTTCAGTATGACTTGAATAAAACAGAAAGAAATATTTTAGTAAAAAAATAATATACACGCTATAATGCTAAATTTGTATTTTTGTTACTTATTTAAAAAAGTGATGTGATTAAAATATTATTAAATTCACAATATTTTATTGTTTTAATTATTTATTACAAATTATTACTATAATACGGCACAATTTCCAATTATTTTTTTTTTTTCACTTTGCTTTGAGCACTTCTAGAAATGATCAAAACAGTGTGCAAAGCCCAAAATAAAGCTTCTCGACAGGGTTTGTATTTTTCGAGTTGAGCACTTCTAGAAATGATCAAATTTAAATGAGCAAACCCCGAAATGAAACTTCACGTCGTGGTTTGCTTTTTTCGATTTGAGCACTTCTAGAAATGTTTAAATTTATATGAGCAAAGCCCAAAATATTTGTTAATTTCGGGCTTTGCTCAAATCGCTAGGGGCACACCTAGATGTACGCATTTAATTCGGGCTTTGGTGCCAACATATATAAATAGAAAAGGAAGGAATAAATAAGGAAATAAATAGAACAACAAGAAAATTAAGTTTCTTCAGGAGGGGTACACATGCTACGTTAAGTGTTCACGGCACCTATAGCACCGGGGACCAAAAACAATAAATAATATTGCATTCTTAGACCTATACCAATCGAATCAGAATTAAAAAATTACACTAAAAAAATTTACTTATTTTTTTTTTAAAAGGTAAAAAATTATATAGGGATGATTTTGAAAATTTTTAGTTTAAAAAAAAAAATTAAAAAAAAAATGCAATAAACACTAATAATTAACATGCATAAAATGTATCGTATCAAAATTTATTACACATTAATTTTAATTCGATATGAATGATATGATAAATTAATGCATAACGTATCGGCCTAACGTTACTAACTTCCTTCTTTAATACGACGCGCGTGACGTCAGACAAACGACATAAAAACAGACTTTATAAATAAAGTCGACTTCCCCTCCCGTGTTGGTCGCCCGCCCCTCTACACTTACAAGGGGGTATTTCGTCCGGGGGTATTTCGTCCGGGGGTATTTCGTCCGGGGATATTTCGTCCGGGAGTATTTCGTCCGGGGGTATTTGGTCCGGTCCGGGCGGGGATATTTGGTCCGGGGGTATTTCGTCCGGGGGTATTTGGTCCGCTTACCTTCAAATCAGTTACAATTTCCATAGTTCTTCAATAGAATGACTTTATACGTGACCATGCAGAGCCTGAAATCCTACTCAAAACTTCTTCTTTCTTCTGCATGATCCTCTCCACCCCCTTATAAGATTAATCAAACCATTCATCAGCCAGTCGTATCAAGTTTTTGGTGATATAAAAAAAAAAACGTTGAAAATTGCAACAAGGGAAAATCGTTAGGAAAAATAAGAAAAAATAATTGTACATTTGGGATGAAGAATTTTAACTTCTAGCAGATTTATGGAATCAGGAATTTTGGCATTTCTTGTCTCTACCCCTTTAAAAAAAAAATTATAGATAAAAAAATCGTCAAGGCATGTTATATATATTGTTACAATTAATGTATAAACCATATAATATATATAAACTTAAAAAAAAATGTAAATATGCTAAAATGCGTTCACTGAAAATTGCAACGCTAAAAATGCTGAATTGAATTAAAGGAATATAATATACTACACAATAGGTCATATTAATCATATTTTATTATATAATTAATTTATAACATTTTATGTATGAAATATATGCAGAGATAACGACCAAAATATAACAATATAAAAAAATGAATTTATAACTTTATTTTTTATCTTTCAATCCTTTCTTTTTCCCATGGGTAAAAATTAGTAAAATATTCAATTTAAATTTTAATTGAAATGTTTGTTTGCAATGCAAAACTCAATATTTCAACCATTGCAAATATATTTTCCTCTTGTTTCTATATTATACAAAACTTAAGTATTTATTTTTGACAAATAATGTACTGTACTTTACATACAATGTAGTTAAATAAAATAAAGTATTTAATATATGTTCAACTTTTTTTAAGTTTACAGTTTCTTTTATATTGCTGAAATATGATCATTTATTACAAAATTATTTTTTTTTTATAAATATATTTTTTTCTCATCGTTTCGAACCCCCATTTTGATAATGCTAGGGATATTAAAATTATGTCATTGAACTACGATGAAAAAAAAAAAAAATAAAAAAAAAATCAATGAATAAAGGTGAACGGTTAATTTTGAACATAGAAATATTATGTGTATAGGTATATCGATTTCTATATTCAAGTAATTAGTATACAGTCTTTATTGCATATATTTAGCACCATCGATTCATAAAACTTTCAGCCTCTACCTTACAAGGGTGGTTTAATGTGTATAAATATAAGTTTGGGGTTGTGATTGAAGTTTGGTAAAGTTTGTCAAATTACTTCTCATATTGAATATAAATTAGTTCATTATTTATCAGAAATTTACCTGTGACACAATGAAATTTTAGAAAATTTAAACTTTAGATAACAAAGAGCAATGAGGAAGAAATTTCAAAGTTTGCGAAGTCGTTAGAATACGTTAAAAACAATATATAAAAAGATTATATATATTATTATTAAATTTATGTCACTGATATTTAAATTCATAAATATGTAATGTAATAATAATAAACAATTTGTGTGCTAAAACTTCTTTAAAATTCGAATAACCCCAATGACTCGATCTATTCTTCAAGTTAAAATTTAAAAAACAATTGGTTTGTATGCAATCTGAATAAAATTAATACATTTAATTAAAGTGTAAATTAAAATGTAAGATCTTGTCCACTTGAATATGTACAGTTATTTATTTACAGACAAAAAAAAATGAAAAATTAATTAGAAAGTAAAAGTTCAAATGAATTATTATCATTATAAATCTTTTGTTAAATTATATTGTGTGACTTGCGGACATTCACTTACCTTCAATGTCAAGAAGTCATCGTAAAAAGTTCAGTATAGCTGATTCTTAGTCTGATGACGACGAGCTGGATCCATTGAACAAGCTTATACTGAACCTTTTGGAAAGTATATTTTTACATGAGATCGTAGGCGAATGTAGCGAATCCACACCACAATTACTTTAATTGCTGAAAGAAATTGAAATTAAAAATACCATCATTATGTGAAACAATTTCAGCTCAAAATCAATAAAAAATATGTAAATTATTAACAAGAATAACAAGAATTCTCAGGTGGTCAGAAGTTGACGGTAGGATTATACACAAAAGTGGGTTTCAATTTTTAATTATACCACATAAACAATATTTAATCTTTGAAGGCACACACATATAAAAAAAAATAATAAAAAAAAAAAAACTTAGGGGACTTGTCTTGCAAACTCACCGCTCACAGACTAACAGTATAAAAGTGAAGAAATATTACACGTATACCATTAAATAAAAATTATATATTTTCATCCTTTTTTTATTAATAATTATAATACGCTTCAATTGAAGTACTCATAATACTTAGAATTATTACGTTCAAAGTATTATTTTAATAAAACAATTAGCTGCAGCTCAAAAACATAAAAAAACTTGAACATTTTTATAAAAATAAAAATACGAAGCTTGGCACCAGGGACCGGATGCACGCGTTTTTTTCGTGCATCCGAGATGCGCATCCGAATGCAAATTTATTTTTCATGCATCTGGGATGCGCATCCGGATGCAAATTTATTTTCCATGCATCTGGGATGCGCATCCGGATGCATTAATTTTTTCCCGTGCATCTGGGATGCACGGATGCGGATGCAAACCCATTTTTACGCATCCGTGTGCATCTTGCATCCGCATCCGATCTTTGGTTTTTATAATACACTTTGTTTCTTGCAATTTTAAACGACAAGTGGCAAATAAATGTTAAAAAAATGCCTCCTGTTAAAGATTTATTTAGAGACCATTAGCAAAAAACCTGAAAAAAAAAAGAGAAAAAAAAAGTGTTAAGGATTATTGTCACTAGTCTTAGGAAATGGTAAATCACTCCAATTTTTCAGCATTGCATAGAGAAAAAATAAATAAAAATTCTCATGCAATAAAATACACCTAAATTCAGTGCCATTATTTTTTAAATTGAGATATAAAAAACGCATGTTATCAAATGCAAATTTCAATCTCCGTAATGGTACTGAATAATGGATTCAAATTTTAGCTTAAAAAACAATCATTATTTTAAATAGAATTATGATGAAATAATAATTATAGATAACCATTTACTTTTTGAGATACAAGCCTTCATAAAAACTGCACAATTCGGCAATGCTGCTCGTAGCTTAACTGGATGGGATAACAATGTTGCCAAATCGTCAAAAAACAACTTTACACTTTTCAGCAGAAAAAACAAATGAATTGCGGTCATTTTGACTAGTGAGTCAAAACAGCGTACAACTATTTACCACTCATATTTAAATGTTTTTCAATGTTTGCAAGGATGACGGATGAATAAATACACGAGAAAGTGTTTAAAGTGATTCATTTTATTAAAAAAACATATTTTACTGTGCTGATCACTGCTTTCCTAATAGTGCTTGTTCTTGTCACTCATATGTTTGCGTATGAAAAGAAGATGGCGGTGCATAAAAGAAAGATGGCGGAACTTCCGGTGACAATAATCGTTAAATGGATGCAAATTTATTTTTCGTGCATCCGTGCATCTGGGATGCGCATCCGGATGCATTCATTTTTCCCTGTGCATCTGGGATGCACGGATGCGGATGCAAGCCCATTTTTGCGCATCCGTGTGCATCTTGCATCTGCATCCGCATCCGATCCCTGCTTGGCACTAATGATGAAAAACAGCATGACAAATATTTTAATTGAAAAAAAACTTTATTACTGCAACACTTTCCTACCTGTGATGAAGATAACATTTTATATATTGATTTGTTTATGTAATTTTATTCAATTCATAAACACATAAGCAGCGTAGCGTAGTGGTTTGATCTTTGCCTATCACTCGGGAGACCCAGGATCGCTTCCTGCCTTGCCTCAGGTGACTTTTCGTCACTTCGAGCTGAGGTATGGCAGCGTGTTCTGGTAAGTTTCCGAGAGATGGCATGTATGTTTTTCCACTATACTGCCTGTATTCGGGAGGTGCTCAAGGTCGTTCTCTTTGGTACCGTCTGCCTCGATGATGGTTTTCTGTGGTTTCCCATCGTCACTCCCAGGCAATTATAATGCCGGGGCAGTTCCTAACACAAGGCCACAGCTGCCTCCTTTCCTATCAATCCTTCCAACTGCAGTTGTTAATACAGTTGTGAAGTTTGAATGCTTACACTAATAGCAGAATATGCTGTAGTAAGCTTACATTGTAATAAATAAAATAAAAAAAAACAATGCAAATGAGTTAGTTGTTCCTATACTTTAAAAAATACACAGTAAAATTTATTCTGCATTCACCAATTCACCTTACTTGGTCTACTATAGCCGTGAGGAAATAAGCCTCTAACAATAATCTTAACGCTCGCTTGCAGATGCTTCTTTAAACCTTGTTGCATAAGTGAAAGCAGGCGCGGATCCAGAAAAAAATTCGGGGGGAGAGGGGGGGGGCTGCCTCCATAAGGCCAATGTTAAAAAATAATTGGAGTGGGGGAAATGCTTATATTGCCCATGTTAAATCTAAAATTTCGGGGGGGGGGGGGGCTGAAGCCCCTCCCCCCCCCATGAATCCGCGCCTCAGTGGAAGCATCATTAGGATCCTGAAAATTTGGGGGAATAAGCTCAAGGTATGATATTCTGCTTATGCGGACATTATTGTTTGAGTGTAAGGTATATATATTCATTGCCACGTGAAATTATTTTCCAAAATGATGGCAAAATGATGTTATAAAAATGCCAAATTTTTAGTGCATCATTTATTTATATTATCATACTGGTTGTTATATTGACTGTAATATTGTGTACAAAGCATGAAACATAATAATATTTTAATTGCAGTTTAACTCTCGGTTTAATTGCTCCAGTATACAAAGGGAGTATCCTGTTTTACTGCGTTGTACTTGTTTAAATACTAATTGCAGATAATTGATACTCGTTATATTACCGTGTTGTAAAAAACTCGACTAACAGACACACCTTAAGTTGATGCATCTTATCAGATCAAACCTTATAATTAATGATAAATAATTCTGCAATGTACAATCCTAGTCAAAAGTAATCGAACACGCGAACAATGTCAATCCACTTTTTTATTTTATACTTAATATTTTTTAATGTTAGTTTACTACACATCAGTATATTCTGACTGTGGCGTGTAGGTATTCAAACTTAACAACAATATTGGTATAACAAACTCATACGAATACGAACAGCCATATATATAGCCTAATTGATTGCTATTTTTAAATTTCCTGAAATTGCAAACCTGCACTCTTTGTTTTAAAGCTGCAGTGCCAGCAAATGAGGCTGTTGTAAAGTTCGTGCTGTACCGAGGTGTACATGCTAATCGGAACAGTATGAACATTAACTCCTAGTCTATATTGCTGTTTGGGATCGAGCGTTGTCAGGCGTCACAGAGTCTAGAAAACTGTGGAGAAAGTAAACTTTGGGGTATAGCTGGAAGGAATACGTTTCTTACCTCATCTGTATCTGTTTGCCTTTTAAGTTACTGTGGCAGTAAATAAAGCAAAGATGAATTTCTTGGTGTCGTGAGATGTAAATTATATGCACATATTAATTTGATAGCATATTTAGTGTACAGTAAAATATACTGCACGTTATATAAGAATAATATATTTTAAAGAACTTAAGGGTGGGGGGTAGGCTCAAACAAGACGTTTTGATAGTGTTCGTACATTTCAATTTTTTTCATGGAAAGTTTTCATCTGATCGTTTTGAAACCAACTCCATACCTGCACTATATTATTAGCTATCTACTGTAAAAATCCAATTGAATTATAAACTCAAGTTTCTGAGATTAACTGTCCAGAACAACTCTGGAATTGAGTTACAAAAATTGCTCAAAAGATGGCGCTTCAGAAATTTGTTGAAAGTTTTTCTGGGTTACAATTGAATGAAACTTATTAATTCTTTTTACAATAATTACATAATAATTACTGCAAAACAAACGGAAATAATTATTTGCTTATTCCTAGACAATTCCAATAGATGGCAGTTACGGCCTCCCGCCCACTAGCACCGTTAACGCACAATATATTGGTAAGGATGTATAACAGTCATGAATAATTCACAACACATTATACTGTAGTATGTAATCTATATATACGCTTGGGGAACAGAAGCTTGCAAGCAAAGTATTATATGTACACTCACTTTTCATACATAATGTCACACAGTATACAGTCTTAGTCAAAGAAAATAGAACATGTGCCGAAAAATGAATTTTGTATGTGGAGTGTCATAACCTCATGATCTCAATGATCCATTATTTGATTAATCAAAGTAAACCTTTTGAAGCTTGTATCAAAATACATAAATATATATAAAATGCAAGAATATACATATATCAAAATTTACTGTATAACATTAATTTATTGAAGCTTCAATTCATGCTGTACATCAAAAATACATCATCATAAAATTGACATATTTAAAATATGTTTCAATTTAATCGTGTATCATATATTATATTATATCATATCATATCATATCATATCATATCATATCATATCATATCATATCATATCATATCATATCATATCATATCATATCATATCATATCATATCATATCATATCATATCATATCATATCATATCATATCATATCATATCATATCATATCATATCATATCATATCATATCATATCATATCATATCATATCATATCATATCATATCATATCATATCATATCATATCATATCATATCATATCATATCATATCATATCATATCATATCATATCATATCATATCATTATCATTATCATATCATATCATATCATATCATATCATATCATATCATATCATATCATATCATATCATATCATATCATATCATATCATATCATATCATATCATATCATATCATATCATATCATATCATATCATATCATATCATATCATATTATATATATATATATTTTATTTCTTGATCAAACCCAATTGGGTACTTCTATTTACTAATTACATACTACTTTGAAACCCCGAACCTTCCGAAACCCTAACTTGTACGTTTCGCGGGCTCTTCCGGAACGGGGGCGGCCACGGCCTTGCAAATCCATCCCGGCATTTGCCTGCGGCTGAGGGAAACGTGGAAACCTCAGCCAGGATGGACGCTGCAGCTTTTGTCAGTGAACCGGAATTGCAATGGTCCAAAGCCAGGGGAACCACATAGTGGAAAAGCGCAACGTTTTACCCCTGGGTGGGAAACGTGGTTTTTGTTGAAAATGGTCACCCATCCAACTACTAACCACGCGCGGCGTTGCTTGACTTCGGTGATCTGACAAGACCCGGTCAAGTGCACTGCGCCACACCTCCCACATATATATATATATATATATACATATATATATATATATATATTATTAACTCATTTAATAATTCTTTTGTTACAACAGTTGAAAACTTAATAAAAGAAAAATTTCCAAATAAAAAATGATGTTGACCAAGTAGAATGTAATATTAAATTTGAATTTCAACACATTGATTATTTAAAATTAATTAAACATATTAACAATCTTCCAAATAAAAATGCTGCTGGTCCTGATGAGGTTCCATACACTGTCGTTAAATATTGTAAAAACCTTCTTGCAGTACCACTAACATCACTTATTATCTTATTAATGAATCAATTACAGAAGGTATTTTTCCCGCAATTTTAAAATTATCCCGTGTCCTCCCTTTTTTAAAAGAGGGTGATAAATTTATGCTTGGTAATTATAGGGGCATATCAAACTCTTCTGTGTTTTCTAAATTGTTTGAGGGCATACTAGATGAACAATTAACTAATTATAGAGTGGATAATAATATGATATCTGAATCCGAACACGGTTTTATAAAAAATAGATCCACAACAACTGCAGCGTTTGATCTTTTAAACGCTGTATATTCTGCCTTGGATCATAAAAAATATTGTATTGTTATCTACTTTGACCTTTCTAAGGCGTTCGGCGTATTAAATAGAAATATTGTTACTGGCAACCTCAAAAGCCTTGGTTGTAATGATAATAGCGTAAATCTTATTGATTCCTATCTGTCAGACCGGCGTCAGTATGTCCAAATAAATAATGTAACAGAGGGTAAAATGTCTAATGTTAAATCCAGCACCCTTCCATTGTCTGTGGGGGTGCCACAAGGGGGAAAAATTTCACCCACATTGTTTGCAATTGGGACAAATGACTTGCCTAAATATGTTACTGACGCAAAAATAGTGAAATATGCAGATGATACAACCGCTATTATCATAGCTGATACAGAGAGTGAACTAATAAGAAAAGCAAACCAAACCTTGTTAGATATGGAAAAATGCTGCTCAAATAACGAGTTAATATTAAATGATAAGAAAACAGTTTTCATGCAGTTTCATACAAACAGAAATATTCCAGATCATAGTTATCATATTAAAATTAAAAATAAAACTATAAAAAGAGTAGAGCACACAAAATTTTTAGGTTTTAATTTGCATGAAAGTTTGGATTGGAAAACTCATGTTGAAGCTATAGTAAAAAAAATAAACTCAGGGAATTTTGTTTTATATTCAATAAGGGACCATGTGTCTCTAGAAGCATTGTTTTCAATCTATTATGCGTATGTGTATTCACACCTATCATACGGCTTAATATTTTACGGTCCAAATGGGCAAGCTATTAACAGATTATTTGTGGCCCAGAAACGTGCTCTTAGAACAATGTTAAGGTTCAAAAAAGGAGAATCTTGTGTGTCACATTTTAAAAAAAATAACATGCTTACATTAAGTTGTGCATTATTTAAAAGACAACATCCTGAATTGTATGAGTATAAAAAACATGCTTATAAAACAAGAAATAAGGAGAAAACTGTTATAATAAACCATAAGTCAGCTCTTTTAGAAAAAAGCCCACTCTATCAATCAGGGAAAATTTATGATTATTTGCCAGCATGTATTAGAAATATAGAGAGTGACAGTATGTTTAAAGCCAAGCTTAAATGTGTACTCATAAAGAAAGAATTTTACTCCATTAAAATGTTTTTTTCTAATAAACTCTCTGAACTTTGCCTCAGTGAAACTTAATTGTTAGTATGTACTATTTGATTGTAATTTTATGCAGAAAATTGAAGTGTGTTTTTATGTGTAAATGTTTTTTATTGACTTATTGTAAATATTAATGTATATGACGTGATCAATGTTGACTTGTACAACCAGTAATCGAAATAAAATTATTATTATTAATATTATATATAAATATATATATATATATATATATATATATATATATATATATATATATATATATATATATATATATATATATATATATATATATATATATATATATATATATATATATATATATATATATATATATATATATATAACTGTACTAATTCTGTTAAATCTGATAAATTAAGAGTGCTATAAGGGGTACCACAAGGTACAGGTTTGACCCCTGATTTGTATGATATATCCACTAACGACTTATCGGAAAAAGTGAAAAGTGCAAAAATATGGCAATGGAGTATCGACCTCAATTTTTTTTATTGCAGAAATGGATAGAGGGTGCTAACCTGATTTTTTTTATTTTTTTTTATTTTTTTCAGTTTTTTAAGAGCCCGAGAACTATAATTTTTAAAATATTATTGAAAGTTCTTTATGTGACGTCATGAGGCGAAGCTCCTTAAAAAAATAGCACTTGCTACCTCGTGACGTTACAAAAAGGACTTTCAATATTTTTTTTAAAAATAGTTCCCGTGGGCTCTAAAAAATCTGAAAAAAAAAATCAGGGTCGCGTAACTTTGCACGCTCTATCCATTTCTGCAATAAAAAAACGAGGTTGATACTCCAGTCGCAGTAGACGATACTATAATTATATACAATTACAATTATAGTGCTATTGTTACAGCTGAAACTAATGACGAACTTATTCAAAAAGCCAATATTACAGTAAAAGAGTTAGAACATAATTGCGTACAAAACAGATTGATATTGAACCCTAGAAAATTGAATTACATTCAATTTCATAGCTTACAAATGTAGCAGGTCTCAGTTCTCTAATTAAATAATAAATAATCTGACTCCAATGTGCCTTCCACCTATCAAATGAAATTTCTATATAGGCTTCTGCATTGATGAAACTCTGTGTTGGAACGATCATATTGATTCTTAAGAAAAAAGACAAATAAATCTAATTTTGCACTCTTCTCACTAAAAGACATAGTAGCAAACAAAAATTTTAGTAATGGTATATTTTGTTTATACATAATTGTACTCTCTACAGTCTCTACTCTCCTTCCTATTACACTTAATTGTGTTTAATTATGGTAAAAGTAACTCTAACATAAGCAGAATGTTTGTGTTACAAAAAAGATCAGCTAGAATAATAAGGAAATTAAAATCACAAGTATCTTGTAAAACGCATTTTTTTTTTCTTTTTTAGATTTAGGCATTATGAAAATTCCCTCTATATTTTATATTACATCAGACTATTTTGATGATTTTATCACATATGCAAATAAAGCATATTATTATGTGATCGATGCTCCTAAAACTGAAGAAATACAACAATTTTTAAAAAAATGTGTTTTATAGTATGAATTAAATTATATTTTGTTATTTCGCAACTTGATTTAAAACCTGGTAGAATTGTGGATTTTGCTTACTATTTCTGTAACTGTTATTATTACATTGTATTAAAGCATTTTCATTCATTATATATATATATATATATATAATATATATATATATATATATATATATATATATATATATATATATATATATATATATATATATATATATATATATATATATATATATATATATTATAATTTCTAAAACATTTATCTCAGCTTTATAGTTTCTTAACACATTATTCCACTGGCCTGTGAGTATTTTTCATTTCACTTTCATAAGCAAATAAAAAAATGCAACCCCCCCCCCCTTCTTTATTACAGAGAGTGCAGCTCGCGATCTGTAAGGTATATAATATCAAGTTTCAGACAATTTCAGGTATTATACTTGAATTGGAATTGCAGCCTCATTTCTCTCTCTCTCTCTCTCTCTCTCTCTCTCTCTCTCTCTCTCTCTCTCTCTCTCCTCTCTCTCCTCTCTCTCTCTCTCTCTCTCTCTCTCTCTCTCTCTCTCTCTCTCTCTCTCTCTCTCTCTCTCTCTCTCACTCTCTCTCTCTCTCTCTCTCTCTCTCTCTCTCTCTCTCTCTCTCTCTCTCTCTCTCTCTCTCTCTCTCTCTCTCTCTCTCTCTCTCTTCCTGTAGTATATTTGGTGATCAATTATTGTTAGGCCTACTCCGGAGCAAGGTTGACTTTATACAGGTTAAGCTACGTGCGTATTTCGTGCGTCATTTTTCCACTATTTCCAGGACCCATTGCACCGCAAAATTTCAAAAATAGCATTGCATCATGGGCGCATTCAAAGTTTCGCGGCACGATGGGTCCTGAAATACTTGAATCTGATTGGCTAAGCCCTTTACCATTTTGGTCAAATCGGAGGTTTAACCTGTATAATGCCAAACTTGCTCCGGAGTAGTGATTTTTTTTTTTTTTAATAAATGGCGAACAAAATAATCATTTAATTTGGGAATATTAAGGGCCTATAGTACACATTAAGTGAAGATTGTAAGATTTGAGAGATTGTCTGGTATAAAAAATAAGAGCAGCTGTTTTTGGCAGAGTGATAAGCTCGTCGAAGAAAACATGCACAAACATCCTGAACATCATCAGCATAGTTCCTTAGGGCTGTCTCACACAGAATCGCATGATTTCGCAGCGTATGATAAAAAATTAAGAACTTAATGCTATCAGGTGTACGCGCGCACACAACTTCGTATCGCATAGCATAGCATGCGATCGTACGTTTCTCATTTAGAAACGGTTCTAAATTTTTATCATACGAAGTCATACGATACCATTTATTAAGTCATATGATACCGTATTTCATACGATGTGATACGAAAGCAGTGTGCGACCCTCCTTACTTTGCTATAAACGTCAAATTTCTATATCGTACCTTCGAAATCGTTTGAGATATACACGTGTAGGCATTTCACGTATAATTAAGCTATTCTCGCTCTGGTCATGCTCTTAACTTAATTGTTTTGAATATGACCGCATATTTGTCGTACTCCTTATAATTGGCATTGCGTTTCAAATTTACGTCAACTAATTGCTATTACAATTAAATTGCTGCATACATGAACGATATCATAATATAATGAAGTATACTTGATATTAAATTAAGTAGAATACTGGAGCGTAGTATATCATTATAATCATTTACTAAATACCTGCAAAATTTCAAGAAAATCGATGAAAAATTCATACAGTTTATTTAAAACTGTAAATTTCAATACTTGAGTATGGTATCACGTATAGTTATGATGAATAATACGATATTTAATAATAAGGGTGCAATAATAAAATAACAAAAATAGGAAACTAAAACTTGTAGCTGTACGTATACACTTAAATTCTGGACGCCAGAACTTTACCCCTGCTCTGTTTAATTACAGGCGTTACCCTGAAGTCAAGAGAAAAATGGTGAACTTGATGTTTTTGGGATGGCTAGCCTGAATGCTGTTCTTACTTTCTCCAAAATTGCAAATCTGTAAATCTTTGCCTTTTGGATCTGCAGCACCAGCAAATAAGGCAGGATTAATAAAGTTTAAACTGTCTCGAGGGACAGTATGAACTCAGAGACCCTACAGAGACTTCCGTGTTTTATGGCCAGAAATTTGACCAGCTTGGCTGAGCTTCACCGTGCCGTGCCGCTGCAATTCAGTGGCGCCAACACTCTCAGTTACAGTGAAGCTCGGACAAGATGGTCAAATTTCTGGCCAAAAGACACGGAGGTCTCTGTAGGGTCTCTGGTATGAACTTTACTTCTGCCTTATTTGCTGGAGCTGGAACCCCAAAAGACAAATACGAGTATATGCAGATTTGTAATTTTGGGGGATGCAAGAAGTGCACGTCCAGGCTATATAGCCATCCCAAAAACATCAAGTTCACCACTTCTCTCTGGACTTCAGGGTAACGCCTGTGTTAACAGAGAACACCTGTAAAGTTCGTGGCGTCTGGAGCCGTACATATAGACGTCGCAGTCAAATTTACTTAAGATGTAATTTGTTTGCATTAATTGCTCTTGTTATAAGCTCTGTCTCACTCTAAATGAGAATTTTTTACTTTTAAAATGATTCAGTGTCTGATCACTCTAAATGGAAATTTCATTACTTTTAATATGCTTCAGTGTCTTTTTTTTTTTCATTTTATTGTAAGTGAATTAATTATCATACATTTCATGGTTCTTTAACGATGTAACTTTATTAACCAAGAGTTTTGATGGACTTTTTACTTGCTATGTAACTTTTTTTAATGAGATTAAAAAAAAAAAAAAAAAATGAACTATGATATACACATCCTTGATTTCAACTCAACAGGTGCAATTTTTTATAACAAGTTAAAATTAAGAATTAATAAATAAAATTGTGGCTTCAAACTATTTTAAGAACAAAAATGAAATGCATCTAAAATAAAAATGTTTTTAGAATAAAAATATACCTTATTTAATTATCTATATTGTATAAAAATCTTTATAAGATAAATAAAAATCATTATGAAAGTAAGTCTTGTTTTTGTTCAAAAAATTTGTGATATTTCGTTTTTGTGCAAGGTTGTAGCATTGTGAGAACAGCTCCCTGAGGCTAGGAGGTTGCTTGTTAACTCTAACATACGGTGATGGTGGTGGATGAGTGTCCCCGTGATCTCGCGGCCTTGCCACAGATGAGATCGGCAAGGCGTGCGATGAAGCCACCACATCAGCTCTGTCTATACACTACTAGTACGTGTCACATTTGATAAGGTTTTCATCGTGTTTGCAATGTCATCGGTTATTGGCTGACAGTTTGGATCGAATGATCTCATTGGTCCAACACGAGCCGAATACTTCCGAGCATCTCCGATCATATAACCTAAATGAATGTAGTCATGGAGCCTGTAGCAGCAACTTTTTGTCTCTAACGAGTGCCTTGCTACCGGCTAGCTACAAGCTAGTAGAGGCTATCCATCCCCTCTCTTTTGCTCCCTTCCCAAATCTATCCGTCTTCCCCCCTACTATATACCCTTATAATCCAGCCGGCTTGCTCTCCAGTACTAACCACTCAAGGGAGTAACTCTTAATTCAGTTTTGTGCTTCGTTTAATCTTGATAAGATTTCCTTAAACGACATAATAAATATATGTAGGCATAACAAGTTTATGTAACATTATGTCAATGCTAAAAATTAATAAATTTCAGTCTTCGGACAATCCCCCGAATTTATATAAGTTATAAATAAATATAGAGAGCCGCAGGGCAATTGCACAGGCTACATCGGGAGGTAAGAGAGAGGAGTGTACTTTGGCTTAGAATGTGCCGGAAAGAACCGAGAACTACTCGAAGAGCCAGCTGCGTTGCCAGCCGTGATTCGTGACGTCACGAATTCACTCCCTACTCGCGGAGCGCTTTCTCTTGGGCACTCGCCACCATGCATCATGTAGTTATACTTAGTTAGTGGGTTACGTTTGATTAAAAAATACTTATTTTTAGGGTCCGATGTCCTTTTAAAATACATACAACAAATGTAAAAAATGTTTAGAAAATCATAGGAACTTAAATACGTCCTTATTTAGAACGTTTTTAATTTAATTTACATAAACTTGCGAAGTGTGCCTTTTTTATTTCTTCAACTATATCTATACAATTATTGAATTGATACAATTAATGTAAAATAAATATATTTATTGTTTTATATGAGAGAACCGTGGCAATCTGACAAAAATACTTCACTCAGAACAAGACTGTCTCTAACAAACGCTTCTTTAGCTTATTTCTTAATTAACGTAAGTGATGTGTATCTAATTAACTCCAGGGGAGCAATTGAAGTTTGAAGAAAATTTAAATTAGTCTACTAAGTGAAAAATGATTTGAATTTTCCTTCAACTGCAACCTAATCAAAGTGCAAATTAATTTAAGTATATACTAACCACATAATTTTGTGCTAAAATTCAGTGATCAAGAAAGAAAACCAGCAAAAGTGTATTCGTATTAATTAAAGTTATGAAAATTTAATATTTGGAGTGATTTAAATATTGTATAACATTATTTTTCTGTGCAGTAAAATCCCATTAATTTTAGTCACTGTCGCAATGAACGCAACTTGTATGAACAATTTAATTTCCATGAAGACGTTAACACAGCTTCCTTCCCGCTGCTTTAATTAGCCCATCGCTCATTGCCTTTATTTAAAGGATGTAAAGTTCTACTATTTTGTTTTATCTAAACTTTAAACCAGAATGCTAATTTTTTTTTTATTAGCTACACGGATATTACGGCTCAATGAGATCCGTATATTTTAGTGTAAAACAATTCCATATGGTTACCTCAGAAAAATGCTTGGATGGATAATATGACAGGCCCCAATTCGGAAAAAACCTATAAAATCGAAGTCGATTAAAAAAAAAAAAAAGAAGACCGGAAATTTTGAGTCTAAATCACTTAGCACTTTAATGAATATTTATTTATTTATTGTTATGGCTAAACATAACATATTATATATTTTTAATAATAATTTGTATAACATCAGAACAAGTCATACGTATACTAATAATGCACTCAATTCAAAACTACGCAGAGTGGTTTATTTACTTCACTCTGTGCGTAATACTGTGTCTGAATCAGTGTTAATTAAAATATATATATTATTCATATTGTTATAGTCACATTCCATTTGCTATTATTTTTTGGGGGTAATTATTATTTTTTTTTTTTAAGTTTTTTATTATTAAATTGTGTACAAATACAGTCCAACCAAGGCCCAAAATGAAGCCCTATCGGTTGGAACTGAGTTACATACAATTATTCAACACGTATAGTAAGCTTAAACAAAATTACCTATATTTATTAAAAATAACAATACAAAACAATACATTAATAACATTAACAAAAGATAAAAACAAAAACAAACAAAAATAAGCACGAACAAATTTAAACCCTTCAACTTAAACAGAAGCACAAATACAATTAATAGAATGTAAAGCGTCTTCTGTTTTTGTAATGCAGAAACGTATCATTCGTACTTATATGTGGTGTGTCTTTACCTATATCATGTGTTAGCCTATTTAATTAAAAAATTAGATATTTTGCCTCTTTCCTGTGTTTTTATATACGAGTGTGCTAAATTTGCCAAGAAGAATCCAGATTTATTTAAGAGTAACAATAATGTACATGAATATAGGACGTGGCAACGCGATAACTTTCACATAAAACCCCATAAGTTGTCATTGTGTGATCATAATCCTACCAACATTGTTCCTCTAATATTTAATGCTTCACCTGATCATATAAAGAATTCTGAATCCTTTGCATGTTTTAAAAAGGAATTATTTAAATATTTAATGGAAAAATTGTTTTATAATGTAAAGATTTTTTACAAAAAGAGTAATTTGCTACTTGGCTAACTTTAGTTTTATTATTATAGTGTATACATTATTATATTTTTACGTGTATTTTTGTCTTGTGTTGTTTTATGATGTGAATGACTGGATTTTGTTGAAAACTTAAAAAAATGTTTTAAATTATTAGAAAATATGAGGAAAAAATTCATAAGTTTTTATGTCTTTAAATTTACTATACGACATTTAACCTTTCTCGCTTCTACGTGATAGGAATGATATGTTTTATTTTATCTGAAAGTATATTTTGCAACAGGTGTGATGAATCACCGATACTTAACTTTCATATCGCTATATCGTTTCTAACAGAACGAAATCACATCAGGCGAAACGAAACAAACATCTGTTACAACAGTTTAATGTATATTATTCTAACTACCCTTATATATAATTTTTAACAGCCTTTTTCGATTTTCATACCACTCACCTTTTTTTTTTTAAATATTATTTGACCTCAGTTGTAAAATTTTAAAGTCACAGGAGGTTGAAAGTTAGACAATTTAATTGAAATTTTAGAACCACGTCTACTTATTTTCGCAGATTGGATTGTGTAAGGGGAGATGGAGGTAATTCCCTCTTTGTTTTATAACTGCTTATCATAAATGAACTTATATTAAGATAGGGAATTGTAAATTACATGATTCGTTTAAATTTTGTCTTCATAAATGTGTTCCTTCTCATTGTATGAATTCATTATTAAAGTATTTTAATTAATTACAAAGGTTATTAATAAAATATATTAAATTTATAAGATATTATTATTATGTGTTCACAAAAGATAATAAAATAATTATGTATTAATTATATATTATAATAGATAATACCTTATTCTATGTAAAATTACTTTATATTATGGTTCGAACTTAATTGTGTATTTGCAGCTTCTAACTTGCAGAGGTTGTTTTCTTAGGGAGTTGTTTGTCCTCTTTTCCTCAAGTTACTAAATCGGCTTTGCACCCCTTTATTTACGCCTGCTTGAGAAATTAATGAAGAAGCATCAACTCCTGAACCATCATCGCTCCCTTCGCTTCATTTCCCTATAGCTCTCTTTTCTCCTCGAGAGATAATGAGCATGAAATTATAACCTTAATGAATAGCGCACCATGTCTTTGAATAGGTGCACCAAACTAATTATGATTTGAATATATAATTTACATCATTATTAGGTATAATTTACACTACTTGAGCTATATAATATATGTATATTTTTTAATAATGTTCTATACAAAATTTGCCGTGAAAGAATGTAAACTATAAACGAATAAACAACAGGAAATAATATGTAGTAAATAAAATTGTAGAAAAGATGGAAGCATTTTAGTTATTCTATTTGACTTGAACATGGCAGGTTTCACAATTTTTTGTGATCGTTGTTTGAGTTCGATCTGTGAAGATTGGAAAATAACACGGGCAATATTTCTGCAGGAAGTATCCCAAAGTGAAATATTTAATAATAATAATAATAATTTTATTTCGATCGTTGGCTTTACAGCATAGATCACGTCAGAGTTGTTACATAAATCATACATAACAGGTACTTAAATCTAATTAAAATTACCTAAAATTAACATACATAGGTTTACACAAATAATTTTAAGTAAATTTATACTATTAACATATATATTATTCATTATTATCAGGTTCTTTAATCTTGATGTTTTTTGTTTTTTGTTTTTTTTTAATATTTAAAAATAGTTTAAGTTTTCAAAATCACTTTCACTCTTTTTAATATAATTGATTTATATTCAATTATAAATTGATTTCTCACCTCTTTGTTTAAATCTCAATATTTAAACTTCACACATCTCAATATCAAAAAAATATATCATGTAATAATTATTACAGATATATAACATAATATAATAGATATATAATACTGGTAAAAATTAACTACTGAAAATTCATTTGAAAAGTTTGGAATATAAAATGAAAAAAACAAAATTTGAACTTTTTTTGGCAACTTCCGGCCGTAATTTTAATTAAAACTGACTGTATCTTATCTATATAATTAATTAATGTGATTTGTGAAAATAGCATTGGGTGATATTAATTTTCATTGAATAATTTTAACATGTATGCAAAGAATATTGATAGATTCAGATATGGTTGACTCTTGAAACTATGAAGTACTTATATTAGTAAATAACAACCTTTATAAAAAATTATATTTTATGCAGGAAAGTTTTGATTGTTTAAAAAATTTGCAAATTTAACATAACATAACATGAAGTGATTGAAGTGGCTGAAGTGTATATCTGTAGATACTTAATAAAGGGAAATTATATAGTAATAATAAAATCTTAAGAAAAAAAAAATGTAAACAAAAAAAGTAATATTTAAATATTTATTTCATAAAATATTTCATTATAATTGTTTTTAAAACTTTACTATTTTTTTCAAATAAACTTATTGATATTTGAGTTATACAAGTCGGTCGACACATAATCCCGGTTGACTGGTGAATCAGCTCCGGCGTGGTGAGTGCGAGACCAGTTCGCGAGCAACAAGCGGCAGTTGCGTGAGTGTAGGCCCAGACCTTTTAACCACGCCGGCCTCTAACTGACTTTTTTTTTTTACAAGGGACCTGTGCTGCTAGTTAGGCAGTGCAAGTAGTACAGAATAGACATAAACGGATCAATTTTCAACCCTGTCACAAATTAATGTTGGTCCCGTGATGGTATTCTAAAAGATAGGTGTTTCAACTCGTGGGTTAAACCTTAATAAATAATATGCAACAAAGATCACTTCTTTATAGAGAAAGTAGAGAAAAATGAAACTTTTGGTATTGTTTATAAAAAAATTAAAATTTTTAAAACAAACTGTACTCACGAGGTGACATATATGCTATAAGATGACAAGAGATTTACTTAATAGTATTTATAACTGAAAAATACTAAAATAGACTTCTTTACATAATGTTATATGTATAAATAATAATATAGTGTAATAAGCATAATTATTTAGGTTTCTTACAATGAGATACTTTTTTAAGTTTTTTATATAAAGAGATATTCATGCAGTTTAACCAGCACTTACGAGGCCCTGTGAGATGACATAATTATGTAAGAGGTGCTGCATCGGGATTAAAAAAATAATGTACCCAAGCCACACTGGTATTAAATTTTCGAGCCTCAGCTACATCAACAATAAATTTTTCAGACCATTTTCGAACCTGGATTCAGAAAGACAAACTATATAGTTAACTTTCCAAATTCAGATTCAAAAGTGATCTGATCTGAAAAATTTATTTTTGATGTAGCTGCATGAGGCTCAAAAATTCAATCCCAGCTTGCCTTGGATATGATGTGCTGTTTTGATCTTAATGACCTCAATTATATAACTAGTCAAATAGAAATAAATATACTTTAATAACTATAATATAAGTGATAGTGACATGCATTGCACGAACTCTTACAAATTGTGATATATTACAGCATCCTATATAAGCATAGTATATAAAGGATTACATCGAACACCGGCAAAGTCCGATAAAGCTCCTTTCCCAACATTATTACACTATACTTAAATGAGTAAATTTATCAACTAAAACATCGTCTAGTCTAGCTAGCAGCAGTAAGGAATGTAATTTTACTAAGCCTCTTACACTATTGATCCCACATAAGAGGTGCAGTCAATTGAACAAAATAATGATTGATGTTTATTTCTTCGTAACATCAGCTAAACGAGTTTCCCGAACTTCTTCTTTAAGGTAGAGATAACACGCCCAATGTTAATAAAAATCCCATTCATGAGCATTATGAAAAAAAATTTAAAGTGTGTTCTCCTTTACATACATTATCAGTAGCTAAAATATCAGGTATACAAATTCGAGCTAGTTTTTGAGTAATTAATTTTTTAAAGTTCACTAATTTAGCATGGAGAAAGGGAACTTTCATGATAAATTAGCCAACTTTAAAAATTAATAACTCGAAAACTAGTTCGAATATGTATACCTGATATTTTAGCTACCAATAAGGTATATAAAGGAGAACATTTTAATTTTTTTCATAATTTTCATGAATGGGATTTTGGGCTTCAGATTCAGATTCAGAATAGGTTTTATTCAAATTCACATAATACAAATACAGAGTTAGGATTCAAAACAATTAAGTCTTATTATATCATCTCTACCTGCGGGGTTTTACAATTTTTTTGGATTTTTTTATTTTTTTATTATTTGCTTAAAAATATAAATTTAAAAGTCTCAAGTATTCCACAGTGTCCAAAGTAAGTCTCTTAGTCCAATTTGTTGATTCACTCATTGTACACTAATAAAATTTTTAATTTGTTTTAATTGATTTAATTGGATTCAGATTCAGATTCAGAATAGGTTTTATTCAAATTCACATAATACAAATACAGAGTTAGGATTCAAAACAATTAAGTCTTATTATATCATCTCTACCTGCGGGGTTTTACAATTTTTTTTGGATTTTTTTTATTTTTTTTTTATTATTTGCTTAAAAATATAAATTTAAAAGTCTCAAGTATTCCACAGTGTCCAAAGTAAGTCTCTTAGTCCAATTTGTTGATTCACTCATTGTACGCTAATAAAATTTTTAATTTGTTTTAATTGATTTAATTAATTGAGCGATTTATCATTTTTTTTTCTTTGCACAACATGTGAATGAGTGGTGGGCGCACGTTTAATTTTGTGCAGTGTATCTCGTGGCACAGTTTTGCCAGCTGGAGCTTGTTGACGGGGGCGGGGGATTTCTGCTGCTGGTCTCACGTTACTCGCCGCGGTGCAATCTCGGCTCCTCAGTTCCCAAGGTCGCACGTTTGTGGGGATGCATTTCTCAGAGCTTGCTCCCCTAACTGATGAAAAACTGACGTCAGAGCCATGTGTTTCGGAAAACTGCAATGTTGTCGGTTTGTCATTTTTGCTGCATTCTGCCTCGTCCAACGCCATTGTCGCGTTGTTGTGTGATGGTGCACTTGACAACTGCTCTTTTGTATATGTGAAGCCATCTACCACTATATTGCCGTGTCTAACAAATGCATGCTTGCCTTTGCCTCTAGCTATGTTGAGGTGGTGCTGGAGTTCTTTGCGATCGCGTCGCTCTTTTTTTGTTAGGTCATGAAGTATTTTGAAGTTTCCACATTGCTTATTTTTCCTCATTATTTCACATTTTTTATTAAAATTTGCGATCTTGCATACAATTGGTCGTTTACCTCGGTTGCGGCCAACACGGAATGCCTCCGAAATTCCATTTTCACCCATATCTACTTTTAATGACATGCAAATGTCAGTCACAGTCTCCTCGCATGTCTGATCAGAGGCTTCATCAACATCAAAAATTATAATGTTATTTTTTCTGTTCTTACTTTCTTGTGCGTCCAGTGCTCGTTGAAGTTCGTCGTTGGCCCTTTTCAGGCAGCTTACTTCGTGGTTGAACTGAGCTTGCAGTGCAATACGCTCAGCACGCTCGTCGAACAACAAATTTCTCAGTACATCAAATTCCTTTCTAAAATAGTCCATCATTTCACTGGTATCCATTGCTAATTTATTTAAGATTCACCTTGCACAGTTACAAATACTTTCTTCGCGTTGTAGATCAACAAATTAATTTTTCTCACACAGTGACGCTAAGGGCTGTTTGCCCGTTCGCGCCATCTTTTTCTCCTTTCTGATTTAATTGGGCGTGTTATCTCTATCTTAAATAAAAAGTATACCACCCGCTTTGCTTAGACGTTGAACAAGTTGCCTAGCCTGTTGGTGCTGTGATTTAAATCGGATTCACTTCCGCTTGTATTTTACTGCTTGCATTGAATTTTAATTAGCAGCAACTGGCATACCCTTTTGCTTGTATAATATTTATTGGACACGTTTCACATATCTGTTATTTTAAATCTGTACAGAGAACTTCAAGTTATGTATTGCAAATAATATTCTTTCAGATTTTTTTCGAACCCTACTCTAATGACATTAAGAACGTACTGAAAAAGTCTTTGACGTCATACTCATGCAAATATTTAACACTCGAGCATAGAGAAAGACGTTGCACGACTAGGACGTCACAATGCTTTCCCCTCGATTTTGAGGTTATTATAGAGGGTTAAAAAAATCTGATTTTTATTTTACAATACATAACTCGAGATCTTCTATCCAAATATATAATTAATTATTATATATATATATATATATATATATATATATATATATATATATATATATATATATATATAGAAAAAATCACGAAGGTTGTCCTAATGTCACATACCTTATTATAAATACTAAATTTTATGTCTTTAATCACTCAGCACATATCGAAAAAATATTGCACAGAAACATAATCAATAAACAATCAATGGAAAAAAATATCAGTGACTGTTTAAATAAAGAAGTGGACATTTAAAAACATGAATTATTAAAATATTTCAAATACATTATGTTACTTAATTCAAGCTATAAGTTATCTAATAATTTCTCCAACATTTCTTGAATTTTAAAAAAATTGGAAAAGCACAGACAATAATGGAACCCATTATTATTATTTTAATTATTTATAGTATTAAATTTTCTTTGATGTTGTTAATGGAAAAGACATGTAAAAGAGTTAAGAATTATAAGTATTACGTTTTTGTTGTTGGAAGACAAAGTTATTAAAAGTTAAATTCTCAATAAAGCTCTGTTTGTAAATTTAAAGGTTTATTTTCAATCTTTCAATCACAATATAGAGACTATGAAATTAAATGTAACTATAATATATTTTTTTTCTAAACGTTGCATTTTTAAATAAAGAATTGATGGCTTTTACATAAAAATATTACAATTTAATATTTTTAAATGTAATGAACAATTTTATTCCCTTCATATCAAAATAAAATCAAATGACATAATATAAATTGAAAGAGTTGTTTCAACATTTTCACTGTCAAGAAATAATTCAACAAAATATTCATATTTAACCAAAAATTCCTTTTCTGTTATTTTCTATCCAAATCAAGAGTGGTTATTTATGCACCATTCTTGCTCAAACAGCAACAACAATGCAATATCAAAATTATTAAATATAGATTAATTGTTTTTGCAAAAAATAGACTATATCAACCTCAAAATTTTTTATTGTAAAAATGAATAGAGGTGCAAAGTTTATACCACTCTGATTAAAAAAAAAAAAAAAAAAAAAAAAAAAAAAAAAAAAAAAAAAATAGAGACCGAGAAGTACTGCTAAAAAGTGTTTGCCAAGGTCGGGTTTGAATCCACGCTCCTTTTGTTCCTATTCTTTTTATTAAGTAAGGCGTCATGAGGTGTCACTCTCTCTGTACTTACAAAATATTTTTAAAAATGGTTCCCGGACACTAAAAAATCTAAAAAAAATTAGAATATTATAAATTTTCACCCTCTATCCATTTCTGCAATAAAAAGTTTTAAGGTCGATACTCCATTAAGGTTACGTGCAGAATTCAGTATTATAGCTCTCCAATATAAAAATTATACAGCGTAAAGTATTTTAAGTCCACTTTCCACAACATTAAATTTTACACTCGTATTATGCTTTTCGAACGACAAATTCAATAATTTTTAAATCCATGTAACCTTCTATACAATCAAATGCATTATAGCCATTATATATACAATAATACAATATCTTGAGGTTACAGAAACGTCAATATCACACTAACACAACACATTAAAACTTTTCATAATGAGGATGAGCTTGGCGCAGTGCATTAACCGGTTCTCGTTAGATCACCGAAGTCAAGCTACGTCGAGCGTGGTTAGTACTTGGATGGATAAACGTTTCAGGTAAAAATTATATTACTCCCTTCCTGGGGTAAATTTTTTTCGCTTTCCACCCAGTGCAGTGATGCACTTGTGTGTGGTTCCCCAGGCTTTGAACATCACTTTGGTCCATTGATAAAAAGTAGAATCTATAGGTGTTCGTCTTAACTGAGGTTGTCCACGGTTCCCTCAGTTTCACCTCAGTGAATGCTGGAACGCGTGACAAACCACCATCCTTTCCCTACCTTATTCATACCCATTACCAGCCGCTGAGGTGTAAATATAATATATATATATATATATATAGACAATGAATAGAACTTAATATATCGATGAGAACATCTTTATATAAGTTTTATTGGAAACACTTCCACATACATTAGTAATACATTTTTCATTTTTTACTCGGCAATTTATTATAAATTCTCGAATAGCTCACAAAAGGCCCTGTTCTATATATATTTCAAGTCTATTAGGCTTGGGAGTTAAATTAATACCATGATTCCTACATAGTGAAATGATCGTGTTGTGCAACGATCGATAAATTGAACAATTAAATTCTTTGTTTCTTTGTTTAAGTTATTTCTTTGTTGGAGTTTTACGGATGCGTGCACGTAGATAATGTTGCCCATGAAATATAATTTGACTTCAGTTTGTTTTACAATATTTTTGGAAAAGTATGTAGGCATTTTATTACTGTTTCAACGTATTGTTTGAAAACCTTCAGCTAATTATAAAACTTTTTCATTTGCACTCTCCTACCTGCTTGATCAATTTACTACTTGCTGACTCGTTTTTTGTGGCCTTTTTCTACATTCCGTGGAATCTTATTTTGAAACACGCACCATGTCGAGCTTATTTCTGCTTTAAATCTTTCAAAGACCCACAAAAGCACGCTTGACTTTGAACGTAACTTTGAATTTCCATCTATTGCAGGATATAATGCGTGGGTAGCTGGGGAGTTTACTTTTCACTAAAGGTTATAACGACTCATAATCATATAAATACACAGCAAAAAAAATGACTTAAAATATGTGTCTATACTATAAAATTTAAAAAAAGGTTTATATGCAACAATCCTTGTAATATTATAATTAGTATACTATATACTACCTTCTAATTATAGTTAAAAATTTAGTTTTGATTTCAATTAATTTCTTTAATTTCCAGTGAAGTTCATGTATTTTCTCTTTGTATCAAACCACAAACAATGCTCAAAGACTATACGTTTACAGCAAGTCTCCTTATTGGTCGAGGAACAATCCTTTGTTTTATGTTCATCCCTTTTACAGTCGTGTTTTATCTGTGGTAAACGTAGCTAAATTCATTTTATGTTATACAGTTTAATTTATTTTCGTTTAAAATTAAGTTTTCGAATCAGTCACAGTTTTATGTATGAAAATTACTGGAATTAGATTTTTTTTTTTTTTTTTCAATGTTCAGTTACAGTTAGCTTTCAAAGTAAGGGGGGATAGGAGATGGAATTCAAGGGCAATTACTGTTCCCTTTATCAGCGCCATCTACTTGAAATTTTCCTGAGTGCTTTTAGGTTTCAAAATTCTTTTCCAAATTAATTTGGCTTTGTAAACCGCAAACACTTTAATGGTGGACGTAACAGGAGATTATCAAAATTAAGTTGCCAAGTTCAAATAGCAATGAAAATAGATCCAAGATATTTTTCAATATACTTTAATGTGTGAGTATTTTAATCAGGTCAAAATTGTTAAACTAAATATAAAATGCTAACTCTTAAAATTTAAATTTTATGTTTTGTAAAAATTACAGGTTTTGAATTATAGGTTTATAGGTATTATTAGGTTTATTACATATTTTTCAACAATTTTTTAATGTAATATAGTTATCTAATCAATATAAACTGTATGTTTCCAAAAGGAAGGTTTAACTATATAATGTAAATTTGGTCATTGTTTAAAGGTAAAAAGTCATAATTAGCTTCACGACAGAAGATATTTGTAATTTGCAAACACAATTTTTTCTGCATCAAAGCAGATAAATTTATAATTTTCAACTCTCTAAATTAAACATAGAGCAGTTATTAATTTTAAAAACTTACATTGTTTCCATGAAACTTCAACATTTTCACTTCTAGTTGTATGATGTACACAAAAATTGCATTTTTTTTATCAAATAATAATTCTATAAGCGATCGCTTTTAAAGAACAAAACATACCATACAGAGTGTACAGACTATTCATAACAGCTGCTTCACTTTACTCTTTGTATGGGATTAGAGAAGATCAATAAAATTCTTATGCAATGTTTTTAGTGTTTTTACAACGAATTATTATAAACATTAAAAATACAAAATGTTGTAGGTTAAAGCTATATAGAAAATATTTGTGCATGATTTTCTTTTCTTGTTAGAAAAATTTTATGAAGTAAGAGAGGTAGTTATTAGAGAGAGAGAGAGAGAGAGAGAGAGAGAGAGAGAGAGAGAGAGAGAGAGAGAGAGAGAGAGAGAGAGAGAGAGAGAAGAGAGAGAGAGAGAGAGAGAGAGAGAGAGAGAGAGAGATAGGGG